>JAOUZG010029841.1:774261-784841 GCA_026289955.1 Argiope argentata | reverse complement strand
TCTATCTATCTATCTATCTATCTATCTATCTATCTATCTATCTATCTCATATAAAATGCCTACATTCAAAAGGCATATCAGCAAAACAAGTAAATAGAAACACTTATAATTGGATTATAATGAAGATATCAAAACTGAGAAAGAAATCTAATCTACAAGATATTTAGAGAATTAAGACTAAACACCAGATATGTGTGAACAAAATGAAAAACGAAAAAGTATGTATTGTTTTGCTCCTGTGAGATAAGTTAAAATTGTTATGCTTTTTAACCCATTCAACTCCGAAAAATAATTAGATGCAAAATTATTCACCTAATACAAAGATTTGTTTATTGCCATGAAAACTAAATTTACATAATTCTTTTAAGTCGGATTTCTTTGAAAAATTAATCTACATCTCTTAACCATAATGCAGGCGTTTTTAGCAATTAAATTTAAAAAATAAATAAATAAAACGTCAAAATGGTGCGCAATCTTTAATGGTGAGTCAGAGACACCATCGGAGTGCAAAGGGTTAAATATAGTATACATTTTTGATCCATGAATCTAACTGCTTTCGAATCTCAAACCTAAGCACCTCTATTGCCTGTCTAGAGAGGAGGTAGTATTTTGGTAGCATGTTTGATTTCATACTGAGTATCACATGTTTGAAATGACATCTATTGAAGGTATGCCATAATTGAGAACCTATTTTCAGTCTGAAAGGGAAAATGTCATATGTCGGCTGCCAACTTAGGAACGTTTTGGTCATCGGATAAGACCAAATTTATGAAAAAAAGTACGAAACAATATTTGAATTTTCTGATTTCTATAAATTCACACACTCGTACTAACTTCATTTTTGTTATAATCACTGAATTAAATTATTGACATCAAATTTTGAATTTTTACATCCTTAAAGCTACATTATAAGAAGTGATAATTGAAACAAATAATATTTTAGGTGATATTCAACTAAGCATCCCTAATTCGAATTTGAGATATCCATTTTCAAAAGCAATATTTTATACTCATTTTACATTTTAATCGTCTTATAACAGAAGGGCAGAATAATAGTCAGAAATTCTGTCTTAAGCTTTGCGTTAAAATTCTCGAAAGTGTTTAAAATATTTTCTGTTTACAAATCTTGAAGTAAAATTAAGTTATTAAGCAATGTAATTTAAAATGGAGCGCGTATTCAGCACATTATTTTTAGAGAGCAAATAGTTAGGTTAATTATATTCAATTAATCAGATAATTTATTCAAGTAGATTCATTTCTGTTATTCTCTATGTTCTTAAGTTAGGATTCTTTTTAAAGGCTACAGCCATTATTTAAATAAAACTGTGAGACAAATTAAATGGGATCGAAGAGAAAAATTTGAGTAGCAAAAGTCATTGAAGACACGGTGGACCATACTCTCAATCATCAGTAAACAAAATATATATATAAGTATAGGAAAAAAATTGATTTCATGAAAACTCCAAGGCAATTTTTGAAAAAACTTTTGCATGCTTGTGAATTTTATTTTGTACTTAGAGACAAGAAAAAAATTTGCAAACAAAAAATATTTAATTTTTTTAATCGGAGAAGGATCATTAATGGAGAAATCTGAGACCAATGCTTTCATAGAGGGTTGTTGAGAACGTAGCAGATTCATGAGTGCATAAAATCTCTGAAACAACTCAACAGAGATTTTCTTAATTCGTTTATATTTTACCAACAGATTAATTTCTATTTTGAATAAGTTTTAGAATAGGGTATACCTTTATCAATTGATAATGCCTTATTAATATATCTACGAATACAAATGCTGCAACAAATTTGTTTTCAATTTCAAATGGATAAGATTTTTATGGAAGTTGAAAAATTATGGGAAGTTGTAAAAATTAGGTGTTTACTCACACCATAACATTAATGTGTTTATTCTCTCATGATACAGAGGATAATTCTCATTACTGACCTATTATATCACCCTATATATGCTCTTACTGAATTATTGATAACTAGACAAGAAAAACAAGTAAACTGCAATTCAAAATTACATAATTATTGTAATAATCAGGAATTAAAAATATACAAGTAAAAAAAAGCTAGTAATAAAAGGAAAAACATAACTTATTTTCGAGAGAATTCAATACAAGATAAATATTTCGTACTTTTCTAGTAGAGCTCCCGTTTTAAACATATAATTTGAGATTTTTTTCTGACCGTTTTTAAAAGAACATAATCCCTTTGAAATTAATGAATAATATATAATTACCGATCCCTAGAAACGCGGTTTTTTAGTTAAGGAAGGAATATAGTTAAGAGTTATTACAACTGATAAAAACAATTTTACACTCATACGCATATATTTTCATGAGTTTAAATATTTTTAAAGGATAATATTAAAACGACTTCATTTGAAGTCCCCCCCCCTAAATAATTGATAATTCTTCGATCAGCATTTAAAAAAAACCCAGCAAAGCTTAGAATTTAAGATATAATTGTCTGATTTAATGAAAAATTTTGTTAAAGCATGAAATTGATTTGTTTATACATTTTATAAATGAATTAAATGAAGTTAGACGTATTTATTTTCTAGGCTATTATACCAAAAATGCCATTCTATGTCTTGAAATAAAAAATTTCCCAATTTCCCTATCCCAAAGCTGATTGAGAACTATTATGAAAGAAAAATAAAACCGAAATTTAATGTACAATCGATCCATGTCACTTCAAGGAATGTTTTGAGAAAACATACAAATGTTGTTTACTCTCAGGCAATGTTTTCCAGTTATTTCGCAGGTTTTTGCATTTACTTTTCTCTAGAAACCCTTAAAGTTTCAAAAAATTGCACATGGTCCCTTCTCAGACTGTTTCTAAGGCACTGAGTCTCTTTCAGCGCATGGGTATCAAAATTATTTAAATTAAAAGATACTTTTGCATGTGTAATTTGATTAAATTAAGATCGATTTGCATAAATAGAATAATAAAAAGCAGCTATCCCGTAAGAATTAAAATGCCTATAATGACTTTTTAAATGCTTACAAATAAGCACCACTTACATGTCAATAATTTCCTCCAACTTGGTTTATAATTATCACAGACAAAGTAAGAATATCACTGGAAACAGAAACGAAACTATTTTTCAAAACTACAAAAAATGCGAATTTTCATACAACCTCATGTATATAACCTAGTTGGATACCTTAAACAAATAAAATATCTTGGATTTAGTTTGAATAGATAATCCACATATCCCTCTGCCCTTATTTAACGGGGGGTGAGCCTATTTGTCTATGCCAATTTCATTTTTTTCAAATTTTACTGCGTCAACAAAATAACGGAACAGCTTTGGTTACTAGATAGTATACCTGGAGACATTTTTGAAAAAGAAAACTATAAATAACAAGTTCTTTTTGTGTTCAGCTTTCCATTGACAAATTTATGGTTCTCAAAAACATCATGTATTTTTACTGATCTATAGTTATTGCGATCATAACTATAGATCAGTAATCTATACTTTTTTTTCAGTTAAAAGGGGAAATATTAATTTCATAAATTACTGAGGACCATTACACATGCCTACCAAGATTTCAGATAACAACATTTGACAATATATCGCCTTATACTATGACATCATGCAAATATGGATAAAAAGAAAAAGAGAAAGTAAAGTTTGAAGTTTCTGCCAATGCCTGATAAAAATATTAGCATATAAATGCCTCACGATATTTTTTGAAAACTTACTATGAACTACAATTTAAAGTGAAAAAATGAGATTCAAGTAAAGAGAATGCTTAAACCTTTTTAGAACACTTTTGCTTAAAATAAAAAAAGCAAATTTTCCGGAATGAAATGTTTGGCAACAATTTATTATTTTAAATGATGAATATCTTCTGCTACTTTTAAATTTATTCTTGTTTCAAAATTTTGTATGTAAATAAGCTGTGGGTTGAAGGATATATTTTTGAGCGTTCCGAACTGAGATATTCCTATTCCATAATTTAAAAAGTTCGGAAAGGTATGATATTAAAATTTCGAAGTGCAAAATAAGCAACATTATGAATCGGAAAGGGAAAGACCATCAATAAATTCTACGACATGGCAAAAAAGATTTCCAAACAAATATCCAAAGAAAAAAAGGAATGTTTCAAATATTTTAAAAACAAAGTTGCTGCTACCAAACAAAAATCTACCTATTCGGAGGTCATTTGAGAAATTTTTAAATATATCTGTGGCTGCAGTGAATAAAATAATAAAGCAAGATTTACAACTTTAAAAAATAGTTTAAAAGCATAAAGTTCACCAGTATTTTAAGTATTTGGCTGAAAACAGAATAGCATGTAAAACTTGTAAGAAAATTACTGAACAGACATAAATAGAAATACGTTGTGATCCTTGATGAAGCACGAGTTTACCTAAATGGCAGCATCAAAAACTTTATTTACTGTAGAAAACGAAAAAAGAAAAAAATTACAAATCAGATGCCGTAATTGCAAAATAAAAGTTTTTTTTCAATTAAAAGTTTATAATTGTTTCCAGGTTCTTCTACATTAGGATATAATTATAAAAAATATAAGCACAGCTAAAAAAATGTTGAAATCTACTTAATTTACTATCATAAGAAAGTTTTTCGTGTAATATTTCCAGAGAAAATTCCATTTCTTCATTCCAGTGACTTTAAAAATGTAAAACTTCATCAATACAAAACTATACGTCACATTCCAAAAAGTTTAGCCTGCATTCCTTAAAAAATTGAAGATTTATAACGGGATTGCTTCTATATTTTTTCGATAGATTTCTGCAATGTGGATTATTGTCCGTTTAGTCAACCATAGAAATTTTGCAAAAACCACATCTAGGATGTAAATCATGATGTAAAATTGTAGTCTAGTAAAATGGCTTATTAAACTGAACATTTAAAAATAATATTTATATTTTACACATTAAACAAACGGCCCGAAATAATTCAAAAAATGTATATGCATCATCTATATTAAGCGTGCACATCCTCTGTAATAAACGCAATACGAAAGTTGCGCTAGCGTGGGTACAGGATGAAAAGAAGAAGACTAAGGGCTATATGGGATAGAGTGACTATAAAGGTAATTCTTAGACTGCCGAATTGGGAATGTGTTCAGGAAGCAATGTGTTAAATGGCATTGTCGCCTCATCCACTAGCTCGGTGTAAAGAAAAATAATGAGGATAAAACTATTAGATTTGGTTTGATTTTGTCGGTTTTAATCACACAAAGTCAGACAAGTTCATACTGCGCCATACGTAACAATGATATTAATAAGCAAACACTAAACTTAAATTCAAACTCATCGTATACTTTTGATTTAATTTTTTGCTGCACCAAATTAGTGCATTTTGTTAGGTGAAAATATCACAAATGATGAAATAACTGCATAAGTTTTCTTTTCTGTAAAGCTGCAAATAATTACATATTTCAGACGTTTTATCAGTTTGTCACTGGATGCCCACTTTTAGCTTAGACTTTCGACTTTTGTTGGTTTGAGATCCGTTGGATACACAGACGTGGTGAAAGTTAAATCTGTTGAAGATAATCGTAAGCCTTATGGTATGATGGAGAGTTTTGGAGGTGGGATATTCGGAGATTGAAGATTTGCTAGTTTGAGAACCTTTCATTTCGTGGACTTGGTGCATTCTAAATCAGTTGGCGTCAAACGTATGCTCTCCTAAAGTACGTGTTATTTTTGGTACATGAGCACGGTTCAAAATAATGAGAGAGAATCTGAAATAGTGTTCGCATTCCTTTAAACAAAAACGTTCACGCAATTATCCCTTTTTTTTCATTAAGGAATGATGCATAGAAATAAAAGTAGTAGCGTTATCTGGATGCATCAGAGAAGCATTTTCAGTTGTGTAGAAATTAGATGGATAAAGATTTATTTTATGTGTTTAATTTATTTTATTTTACAAAACTCTGAGGTAATTTCACATGAAATTTATGTGAATATTGGATTATACATCAGTTTATTATAACTAGTTTCCTCGGCAGTTCTTTGAAACATAATACAGAGAGGTATTTCTGATTCGATGCAACCAAGCTCAAACATGAAATTCAAAGACTGCTTCGAACACAGCTGTAATAGGATACAAGGGATTTTGTATTTTTGATCAACATACGGCTTATTTTTTCTAAATTTTACTGAAGTATTAGCACATTTTTAAAAGGATTTCGGGATCGTTGAATTAATATTTTAAATGCGAATATTATTTTTTACTTTCTCTTTACACGAATCATAGTGAAAGTATTTAAATCACCCACAATTTACAACTTGAGATTTTAAAGAACTTTTATGAATCCGGTATATCGATGGCTTATTGGATCCCAGGGATTTTATATTTTAATCAACATATTAACATTTATTTTTTTCTTATTTGTACTGAAGTATGAGCACATTTTTAGAAGTATTTCGGGATCGTTAAATAAATATTTTAAATGCAAGTGCTATTTTTTACTTTCTCTTACACGAAGTATCGAGAAAGTATTTTAATCATCGTAAATTTACAGCCTGAGATTTTAAAGAATTTTTACGTTTCAGACTTCCCTGACAAATAGGCACATTTTTAATATTATGCCTATTTGTCTGTCAGTGCGGGAAAACCAATTCTGTCGATACTGCTACGTTCAGTGGTGGCGGGGTGGTCGGCTGTATACAAGAAGTGTGTGAAAATTATAACTCAAAAATACTTTAAGATAGACGAATGAAATATGGTATATGAACTTTAGATTAAACTAGATTATAAGAACAAAATCCATTCAGATGAAATTTGTCCATCCAACTATCCGAGTATGAATGAACTCGATTGCTACAAAACAAAAAGAGCTAAGTAGATAAAATTCGGTATACCAATTCAGTATCTAAAATATAATTGCCAATCCAATTTTGAGCCAAATCGACCATCTTTCAATATATACTTTTGTATGCACATAATTGTAATAATTTATAAATGTAATGATTTAAATTAATGAAATTTGGTATGTGATCTTGGATTGTAACTGTTATACGGCGTGAAATTTTGGTTGGATCTATCAGAAAAGAAGTGTTTAAAATATATATTTGCACGATGAATTCAGTAAAATTTCTAGGTTTCTACTAAAAATTTCTGATGAACATGTTTCAATTGTGAAATTTTTTTTATCTTTTAGTCAAGAAATTTATCAATAAAGAATTTGACTACAAGTAAATCAAGTCCTCATCAATAAACCTTAAGAAAATCGATAATTTTATATTGGTAATCTAGTATATCTAAATTTTTTACAACATGAATTTATTTTTTTTATTGTTGACTAACTTCTTAAATAAGAATTTGCTTTTTATCAATGTTTTGAAAAAAATTGAAAATCTGTGTTTTTAACAGAAAGAAATTCTAACTTAAGGCCTGCTGGGAGAATTAAATTTTTAATCGGTCTGAAATTTTGTTTAGTTAGAAATTTTTTTAGTAAATGTAAGACCATATAGATAACTTTCAAACTAATTCAAATTTTAAATTTAAAAAAAAAAACGTTTTTTTTTTGCAATACACCGATTATTTATTCTCCAGATAATAAAATCTTTTATGAAGGAAATTTTAATTCTTTTGCACTATCCGTCAACTGCAACTTTCAAAAATCTATTATTGTTAATCCTTCTATTATTATTATTTTTGAATATGAAATAATTTTCCTTTTGGCAATTTTTCTTTCTCAAATACATTTTTACATACTCACTCCCACAGGCTCTTTAGAGCTTTAAGCACGGACTTTGAAGCCACGTGTTGTGTTATTTTCTTTTTACAATTTTATTTCCTGTTAGCATATTTAGTAGTTCAATTCAACAGGAATTTAATCAACTGACTCTCTCTGTCTTTCTCAGAAAAACGGAAGCATTTTCAACCGTCTCAATTTCTTTTGTTATTTTTGCAGAGTTAATTTCCTCTTCTTTTCGAATTTGTATTTTATTTAATTCAAAGGCACGCGTACCACTTTTTTGTTTTGTTTTGTTTCTCATCACATTGAAAGTCTTCACAGATTTTTCTGGATTTCCCCCCCATCTCCTGTAGTTCCCAGTTAAAATCACATTAGAAGGGAAATTTTAATAACCATTAGCTATTATCTTTCTGTATTATCATAGCATGTCTTCTAATTAATAGCATTTGTATTTCGTTTATGATAAATTTTGGCACAACTTTTTCATAATTTCGCATCTTTTTTCCTAATGCAAAAAAAGCATTTTTTGTGTCATATACATATATAGAAGTAAATAAAAGAGGGAAGGAAATTATGTTCGGAATAGGCGGGGAAGGGGAAGTGGTTACTAAATCTTAAAGCATCAAGCCATGCCCAACTCGCACCCCGTCCCTAACACCTGTTTGATCTCAAATGCCAATGTTTTCATCCACTTTTATTTCTTAGAATGTAATATTTTATTACTTAATCTAAATGTAACAAAACATGTATTCAAAATTTGCGCAATTTGGATTTTTTTTTTGCTTCATGTACGTCTAATTTCTGACTTTTTTTCTTCTTCAATTAAATTTCTCAGTTTCTATTTTTACCAAATTTCAATATCAGGCATGCATCAAAGAAATTATGACAAAAGAATGTATCTCACCCAAACAAACATTCATCAAGGATGGGAAAATTATCCTAGCGAAATGGGGAATAAATACATGAAAATATTCATGAATTGACAATACACTATAGTTAGAAAATACATTACAGTCCCGAAAAGGACAAATGGAAAAAACATCTAAAAGATCTTGGATATTCCATGCCAGAGCAGCTAATTACAGAAAATTTTCCAAGCATTTCTACACCAGTAGAAAATTAACCAGAAGTTTAAGCAATTAGAATTTAAAAATTTTGTGTAGAGGCTGCGTGCTAAATTTTTTCCGTTTATCTCAAAGTATTTTTAATTTATCGTGTTCACAGAAAATCAAGCATAATTTTTAAAAAAATTGTGTGTGTTTTCCGTCTCTGGAATGACTAAAACGTGGAGATGCATCAAATTTTCGAGCTTAATTTTTCTGACAATTTCAATGTATGTATTTCACATACGAGTACCAAAAATGATAATAATAGTTGAAAAATAGTTGTGAAATCTTGCTTTTTTTAGCTGGAAAGATAATATACATAATAAAATCGAATATTTTGAATGATATTCTCTTATATTTTCTCTAAAGGTTGCCTGAACTTAGATAAATTGGTACGAGTTGAATTTTTTTGCTGTTCGTGTGTGAAATTAAGACATAATCCTTTCAAAACTTGAAAACAAGATGTTAATCCATCAATTGAAATCAAGCAAATCATGGAAATCATAAAATAGTGCTTATAATATTTATCTCCGCCTTTGGTCACCATTGATCCAAATGCTCCTTTCTTAACTCAAAATCAGCAATAATGAAGAATTAATTTGTCCTTGAATTCTATAATAGGGTTTTTATACCTTTTCACTTGCGAGCTTATTTCGACCGAAGTAATATTGTACATTTTATTAGTATTCGTAAGTAGGAATATATACAGGGTTTTCCGATAATATTGGGACAAACACTAAGGGGACATAGGGGACATGAAGACAAACGTTATTCAGTGGCAACCATGGATAAGGAGCGTCTTCTGTAGGAGCTAGGGGGCGCTAAAGTTTAAGGTCCAAAACTTCAAACGATGATTAAAATCAGAAAAATAGGTCGATTGGTTTGCGATTTTCGATAAAATCATTCTTTATATCACCTTTTTCTTCATAAAAAATTTTTAAGCAAATTTCAAAAAATGACGATAGAGGGCGCTTTAGACTTAAGAGTTACAAACAACTACTTTTTACCGTTATTTTTCGCATGGAGTTAAAATGATTCTAAAGTTTAGATTTTAACAAAATTTTAAGCCCAAGATCAAAAACATTGGAATCGGATAACGGGGTAAAATTTTACTGTGAACCGGGGTGGGGATTTTAAATGCTCATAAGAACTGAGTAACATATTCTATTTTGTTGCGGTTTGCATGTAGATCATTCCCTTGGTGATTATTTTCTTCAAACTGACGTATAGGTTTGGTGTCCTCATTTTTTGACAGATGGCGCTACCTACATCTGTCCGAAATTTTAAATGACATTACTCCTAGGTGTTTTACATCCAGACATTAAAAATTTCACAAAATATGTTCAATGTAACCACCATTGTTGGCAATGCGTACGTTACACCGTCGGACCGAACTCTTCCAAAGATACCTGCATTTTGCTAGATATCAGCAGTGACACAGACGATTCTTGCTACCAAATCCTTATCTTAATCAACAGGTTTTGCATACATAAACTTTTAATCGCGCCCCCAAAAAAGAAATCGATGCAGTTCAAATCAGGAGATCGTGGTGGCCAGGGAACTGGTTCATCGCGACCAATTCATCAGTGACGATTTCTTTTTTTGGATGCACTGAAAAGTGCACTCCAAACATCATGTACATTCATTCAAACATCATGTAATATTTTTGTAATATCTTTGCATATCTAATATCTTTGATCAATAAATATTTCTGATGATCTCAATCTTTCGTCTCTTCATTTTTTGTACGTTACATTGCTATATGATTCCGATTGTCTTTACATCC
>JAOUZG010029841.1:756354-773861 GCA_026289955.1 Argiope argentata | reverse complement strand
GGTGTATATATATGTATATATATATCTTCAAACTAAGATGATTTTAGGGGTTATTTAACTAGAAAGTATCGTAAAAAATCCATATAATTAGGACCGACAAAGTTTTAATTACTTTAAAATTGTATAAGCTTCCCAATTGGAATTTGACCTCTAGTTCAAGGACACATGCGCTAATCCATTCATACATGCCGTTCGGGAGAAGTTACATCAATTGAGAAAATAGGTCTGACTAATTCTTTTTCATGAGATATAAAAGAAAAGGTTTCAGCTGGAGTTCGAAGTTTTTCTCTTCACTTTGAGACGACTATGTATATATTTTGCTATGGGGGTTTTGGATGTAGTATTCGCCGTATAAGAAAACTCAAGGCCCTTTCCAAAAGTTTGAAGGATGAAGTTTTCGTCATCCGATCAGGAAATTCAGAGTTATTTCCAAGTTACATCATTTCCCAAATATAGTGTTTCATCTATGGGGGATGCTATTACAATTAAATGAAACTTGGATGCAGGTAAGTCTCCTTATATTTTATCTTGATATATCAAATAAAGTCATAAGTAAACTTTTATACTCTGCAATCATTCTGAAAGTACTTGTAATGACTTCCAAAATGCATGCCTAAATGTAGTTAGGATTGAGGGGATTTACAGGCGCACGAATAATATTTAGCTATACAGCTCCGAACGTATAATGGATATACAGGCATATAATATTATAGAAAGTCTTGGAAATTAGATTCTAAAACATTTGCAAGTAGTTTTTAAACAGAATTTAATGCTATAATCCATAATTCATAGAAAACAAGAAATCAAATTGCCCAACTATAGGGAAATAAAAGAAAGTGTTGTCCATTGTTAAGGGGTAAGAATTCGAAATTTAAGAAACGAAACGTTTGAACCGAAAGTAAGGAAAAATTAGATTCGGGGAAAATTGAAAGGGGGCTCAAATATTGTTGAGTTCGGTTCATTTTCTATTTACGTGTAACGAAATATAGTTCATTGAAGCGTGTAGAATTTTTTAAGAAAAAATGAATTATCATTGTAACTAGGAATTATGCTTGCATTCCGAAAAGAATACTATCTTTGTTTTTGCTCCGTTTTTAATCAACAATGAATTCGTTATATTAGCCAAAAATATTTATTCAACTAATCGCAATTCTCATTTCAACCTTATTTGAATGACCATTTTTTAAACTATTAATTGCGATTTTTTTCTTGTATGTTATGAATGAAACGATTCGAAATTTCGGTGCTGAAATGGATGGATATATTGCAATTGGCATCTTAAAATGGCGTCTCGGCTCATTGTGCTAAAATTCCAAAAATTTGGAAAAATCTTGAAACTTTGAGACATTTTTCTAATTTGTGTACAAGTAGATTCTGTTCAGTATTTATTTGAAAATCGTTATGGTTGCAATAATTTGGCTAATTGATTTTTCGAAATTTTGATTTATTTCATTTGTAATGTCAATAATTTTTTGGAGAACTTATTTGTATAGTCGTAGAATTTATGCAATCACACTTTATTTTTCTAATTAAAAATCTAAAAATTGGATTGCCATTCAGAATTAACTATAATTAAAGGGAAATTGCAGTGTTTTAGGAAAAACAGTTTATTTGCGCGAATTGCGATTGCGAACTTTGATAAAGGGTCATAATCGGTAGCTTTGCAAGATATCGATTTGCTGCAAGAATATCTACAGTGGAGCAAACAATTGAGGATACAGCTTACTTTTACTTGATAAATCCAACTTTCAATCGAAATAACACATTAACTAGAAGTGCAAACGTGTTTTTATTTTCACACGTAACAAAAGGGTTTGTTTATAGTAAAAATAACGAAAATCAACAAAAATTATCTAAAATTAAAAATTTCACCAGTATTATAAATAAACATAGGCAGTAAAAATAACGAAAATCAACAAAAATGATCTAAAATTAAAAATTTTACCAGTATTATAAATAAACATAGGCAGATTTTTATCTCAAAAAATTAAGGGTACACCAATAAAATTTTTGTTTAACTACCACTAGATTTTTTCTGCTTGCTACTGTAATAGCCTAAGTTTGGTCAATTTTATCTTAAACCTTTTCGACTTCTACTGGTTTCTTTTGAAGTTGGTTATGTGAATTTAAAGTCAATTTTAAATGGTAAATGAGTCTTCGGAGAGAGATCAGTATTGATGTAAGAAAATTTATATTAAGGTTACATAAGAAGGGAAAATCTTATCGTGAAATAGCTGAAATTGTCGGTAGAAGCCACTCGTGTGTCGAGAAAAACATTGGAAGATTTAAAAGCGATTGATTAATCTTTATCTTTACTTATAATAAAGCACGGTGTGTGTTGGCGCTGTACAGGCCAGACCGTTCGACCTACAGCTACCAAATTTGGTATATGTATACCTTGTGTGCCGGGAATATGCACCTCTGAGCCCTTTTTTGAATTTTTAATTAAAATTTTAATTAATTAAATAAGCCAAATTTTAACGTTTTTTCGCTATAACTTCTGAAAATATTACGGCACAAAATTGAATTTATCACGTTAAAGCTCAAAAAATTAGCTTTTCAATTATACTAATGTTCTACAAATTCTACAGATTACAAATTAAAACTCTATTTTTAATGAATTTCTAAACATTTAATTCAATCGTTTTTTTTCAACAATTTATCTCGCAAAATAAAATAAAAATAAAATTGTATTTTCTCGACGATTTCAAAAAAAAAATCAGCTTTTTATAAAATGTTGCCATCACATTTTCAGAAGTTCTGATTTAAAAAAGTTAATTAAGAGTAAGAAAACGATGCATAATTTAAAATGTGAAAGCAAACTCGCTGTAAAACCGCAAGGGCCGCAATAATTTATGAGATTAAATTTCTTAAATTATTAAACGAAATGTCTTTCAAGACATCTTTGAAATGTTAGTCTTTTAAATTAAAAATTTAAAAAAAATATTAATCCTCAGCCGTTAATAATAAATAATATAAATCAATTCCTAAATGTATTTAAACTAATTATTATACTTTAAAGAGATCGAATGGCTTCTGCAATAGGCGTGTTCCTTGCGACTCTGCCTGTTGATACATGTGCCACCTGTTGCTTGATGCTGGATATGGCCCAAGTGTAATACGTTTAGTGCGTGAACAACAAGGGCCAAAATTTCATAGACTTCAGATACAGTTATTGTTATTAGAATTGCTATGAATTCAGATCCCATCATAGATTTATCATTCAATAACTTTGTCAGTGTGATAGTATTTTTATATTACTTTTAATTTATCTTTGCTATTCAGCCATGTTGGCGATTCATTTCAAATTAATTGTGAATGGCTAGCAGATACGCCAGTTCCTACTGTTTTTTGCCGATTAAATTTAATAAATCTGAAAAATTAATAATTTAATATTAAAGCAGATAATATTTATAGAGAAGATAACCATTAATCCTTTTGAAAAAATTAGGCGAAAAGGATTCGATGAAACCACTAAAGAGATATATTAATCATTTTGGTTAAAAAAAACTATTTAAATAAAATTAAAGATAAGTTTTTAAAATGAATTAGAGTAAAAAGTAACTTTTCTTATACCTATAAGTCCCAAACTTCCAATTGATTGTTGAAAAGTAAGCGCTCATTTTAAGAGTAACCATCTGTATGAGCCTAGAAAAAATCATATTGTGATTTTTAGTCTGCTTTAAAAATATGATATGCTAATTATTTTATATTTTAACAATAATTTTCCGCTTTTCTGTCTTGCGGGTGAGAAATTTTATCTATTTTAAACTTACTCACCGATGAACTGCCTCCATTAATAAAATTTGTGCCGCATAGACATGAAAGCTAGTTGAAAATAAAAGTGGAAGAAAAAGTATTCTGAGTGATGTAGCCAAAAGGAAAATTTTGAAAGATATCAAGATTGATACTAAACTAAGTGCAGTCCAACTAGCTGCAGAAACTTCTCGAATTATCGGCAGAAGTGTAAGTGATGTGAAACTGTGAGAGATGTAATTAGACATGCTGGATATATCAGTCGAGTAGCTAGAAAGAATACTTTCATAAGCCTACAAAATCAGAAAAAGCGTTTGGAGTTTCCAAAAAGAAATCAACTGAAGACAGATAACTGTTGGAAGAAAATTTAGTGACGAAAGTAAACTCAACATTTTTGGAAGTGATGGCAGTCGCAACGTTTGGAGAAAACCGAACACCGCTTTGGATCCAAAAAATATACTTCCTAGGGATTTTAGTTTTTATAGAAGGCATTATGGATCATAAGCTTTATTTAAATATACTCAATAACAAACTTAAAGAAAGTGCAAAAAAATTGGGTTTAAATGGAAATTTTATTTTCCAGCAAGACAACGACACCTAACATACGTCACGTAATGTCAAAATGTGGTCTTTTTCATTGTAAACAGCAATTGCACACACCGCCACAGTCCCTTGACATCAATGTCATAGAAAATTTGTGGGCCACACTCGAAATAGCGGTCCAAAAACACCAAATTAGGAACAAAGCCCATTTAAAGCAAGTGTTACAAGACGAGTGGAATAAAATATCTCCACATACCACCAAAAAATGGGTCGAATCGGTACTAAGACGTTTGGAGGGCATTATAAAAGCCAAAGGACATGCAACCAAATATTGACACTGTCTTTGTATGCGATATGTCACACAAATTTTATTGGTGTATCCTTCATTTTTGAGGTTAAATTCTGCCTATGTTTATTTCAAATACTTGTAAAATTTTTAATTTTAGATATTTTTTTGTAGATTTTCATTATTTTTATTATAAATTAACCCTTTTGTTACTTGTGAAAATAAAAACGCGTTTGCACTTCTAGTTAATGTGTTATTTCGATTGAAAGTTGGATTTATCAAGTAAAAGTAACGTGCATTCTCAATTATTTGTGCCACTGTCAATTCATTCGGGATTTTTAAATGGGGAGTTGCGAGGATTTTGTTTAAAAGATGTTTTTAGGGCTGAATTCTTGAGTAGTTTAAAACTTCTTATAATGGCATATTAGAAACTCTTTCCAATTAGTTTTCTGAAAGGCGATTTAAATTTTAAGGCTTCATATTTTACCATTAACATCTCTAAAGAATTGATTTTGATGATTTAATATAGTACTAGCAGTATTTAGTATTACCGTATTTTAATAAGTCTATTCTTTTTTTAGGTTACTCAATTTAAGTTGAAATTATCTTTGAGGAGAATATTCGATTAGTATATTGCTTTATTTTGAAGAATGTCTTTTTCTTAATCCGGATCGACAACATGGTAAGAGAAATTGTTAAAGTATAGCATCTAATTTCACAATGTCTTAATTTTCATTGCTTTATTTTTGTGATACGATTCAGTACGAGAATTTAAAATTTAATGCAATGACTCAATACTAGATTACTATTCTTAAATTCATGAAGCAAATGTAAAATTACATTTTTCAGCTTTTAAATATGTTCCCTCTTAAGTGATTATTATGTGCATTTTATTCTAATAAAATCTAATGGAAGAATTGTGAATAATTCTGTGAAAAGTAAATTAGGTTATTTATTAGGTATTATTGTTACTCTTGTTCAAGAAAGCCCTTTTCCTGAAAATTCTACAACTTTGGCAGACGTCTATTGCGGGAATAAAATAGGATGCGTGTATAGCTTTAAATCAAATTTTGGAACTCGAAGTACATCAAAGGTTTTGATACTTATTGCCATTTACTTGCCGTTGTATCGGCTGTATAGCGCACTTCATCGAGCGTATCTTTTCCTTGGTTGAATCAACTGTACTCAGCGTTAGCGATCCCATGCTCCTTTATAAAACTTTTCCTACTTAACCTACCCTTAGATTGTAAATGGACTTTCTAAACGCCCTGTATATGGCAGATGAAAAATCAGCTAATTACAAACATTCTATATTTTTGGATGCTAACAAATATCTTGCATGTAATATGCAGTAATGCAGAGACGCCGACATCCAAATTGCAATTGTTTCGAGAAACTTTATCTTAAGGTAATCAGGAGATTTCGTAATAGTCTGTGCAGCAAATAAAAGTACTTTAAAAATGAACATTACGTTCAGAAAGAATTAGAAATTTTATTTTTGTGAAGGTATATTAAAAACTAAAATGTATATTCTGTTCTCGCAATTCAAGTATTTTTACTAACGCACGATCTAAAGAGTGCAACATAGCTTATTTTCTACATAGCTTTTAGTTTAATAATTAAGAACTTACTAAGTGAAAAATCGATGTTCTAGAAACAGATCTGAATCGTTTTCTAATCCGTTTTAAAAACTTGCTATTATTTTCTATATTTTAATGTTTGTTAGATTATGTTGTGTTAGATTAATATTTCGAAACTCCTACATGGTTGTATAAGTTTTTCGGTTTTTACAAAGTTTCACTTCATATCCTGCATGTAAAGGTTTCAATAGAACTAACTAAATATACTTTTCAGGATTTCAAGTTTTCTGCGTTGGATATTCACGAACTTTCAAAAGTTATGCTACAAGAATCTAAACATAAACAAGAATCTAAACAACTCAAGAATCGGAAACGTATTGTTTCTCAAGCCAGCAGCATTTCAAGTTTGAACTTCATACTTCAGAAGTAACTGCTTTTGGATTGTTCCCCAGGCTCGAGGATTTCATCAAGTGGAATTAATCATGGTGATATTTTTTTTAATTTACACTAGTTTTTGGAAATTTGCTTAACTGCTTTGGTAACTATTTTACAATCTTCGGAATACTGAATATATCTTGCTTTAAAACAGTTACTTTTGTAGATTTAAGATGTGTGTAAATATTTAACATTATCTTATCATAAATTCCTATTTTAAGATGGCAATTGAAGCAAGTAATCTAGCTTGACTAATAACATAGCAATTGTTTATGGCACGAGATCGGGTTTAAATATCAAAAGAATCCTAAAAATTCATTTTAGTAAAGTTTTTAACAATTACATTCAAGAATTTAGTACAGAAATTCAGAAGATGGTTTTAGTAAATAGAAAGTTTGGTTGGACCTCTGTAGGGGTTGGCCGTATTTCTTCAACTTGCTTCTCCGTCCTAACTGGTGCAGGCAAGATGTGGTTGCTATGTTGGAGTTGGTATTCAAAAATCGATTTTTAAAGAAATGCATTCATGCGATAGATGTTTTGAGAACATCCAGTGTAGCATAGGAAAGTTATAAATGTATTTATTGGTCATGTAATTGTAGCTCGTTGGATGCAGAGTATAAATTAGTTATTTCATTTTACTTAAATTTCTTGTGAAATATTTCGCATCGTATTTCATGAAAAACGGCATGAAAGAAAAGATGAAGTGTTATAAAATTAGACCCAAACTTGTTTTCCAAACTAGTGGTATATATGTATTGCTGCAAGAAGCATTTTCGCTTCAGGGTGGATTTTCTAAACTGGTGGTATATGTATTGCTGCATCAAGCATTTTCATTTTTAGAGAAATCTATGATCTATAGTATACAAGCCGGATTTCTGGTACAGAGTAAGCATCTCTTCCTCGTGTTCTGGGAGTCCCGGTTCGGGCATGGTCGTTCTTCTGTGTGCTATCTGTGAGATGTGACTGTGCCCCCCCCGGTAAAAAGGAGCCGTGAAAGCGACTGAGTGTAGCTAAATTGTACTCTTGGCCCTAGTTGACGCTACTTGAAACACGAGTCGCTTCTTTCGGTTTAAAATCTGCTGATATAGTCAGCGGAGGGCTTGTCCATGGCAAGTGCCATAAGTAACAACATAGTATATAATCTGAGTAATAGAAGCTGAAGTTCAGTGCTAGACCAGATTTTGGCCAAATGGCTATTTTTCCTGCATTAATAGAAATGTCTCGCAAACATTGGGGGTTTGAACTGTCTTATATTTTCATGTTCCATATCAGAACAAATAAGGTTTGAGGAATTTTGAAGATGTAGATAGTAATAAACAAATCGTAAAGTCTGACCAGAAGACAAAGCATCAAAGTTAAATATCAACACATTTAATGGGTAATAATTGTACAATTTACTCGAATACGGCTTCATTTTATTTATGAATTTGAGGAAATTAAACGATTGTATGCCTGGAACTAAAGAGGAAATGCTTTCAAATTATAGCTTTGAAGTTGTTTCTGAAAATTCAATATTAGCCAAACAATACAATACCATACCTTTTTAAGACATGACGATGCATTTTAAATGATTTAACTCTTTAACCTTCAAGCCCTTTTCAAGAGGCCCTCCCTTTAACATCCAGACTTCTTCGGGTGTCTCTGGACTCTTCCAAGCTGAGGGGCAGTTACTTCCTGGGGTCCGAAGTAATAAATCTGTCACAGTTCCCCTTTGAGCAATTGCTTTGCGGTTTTCCGACAAGGAGTTGCATTTTCAGCCGGTCAAAGTGTTCTAATGTGTTGATACTTTTTAGCTTGAAATGTTTCGTTCATCGACTTTATGGAGTATTTTTTTTCATCACCAAATATTTGATAAATTTTGTATAATATAATTTCAAAAATATTTTTTTAAAAAAAATATTTATTAGATTTCAAACCATTGAAATAAAAACGGGCATTAATGTCAATTTCAAAAACATCCTTAAATTTTTGTTTAATTTTCCCCGATAACTTTTAAAATATTAATTCAATATTGTATTGTCAAAATTAAATAATACAGATATTAAAATGTAATTTCTTTTATGTTATAATAGTATGCGAAGTGTATATTATATAAATGAATGTAATTAGGATATTTTTTACATGGGACAGATGTCAATGCAATTCAGTGACACACGAGATAATGTTTTAAATCTTTATTTAATATTGAAATAAAAGCATGCCTTGAATTAAAAAAAATGTGAAAACAAGCGTCTTTTGAAAGAAACTTCTAAAATATGTTCTTTTAACATTCAGTTAAGAATTCTTTTACTTTTTGCCGTCAGTATCAACTTTATTTAATATATATTGTTACTCTCATTGAATTTTTGAATATAAAACATTATTTTGAATCGTAATGAGAAGAGTTTTTCATACCTTCAAATAAATTTTTAAAAATGTTTTCATATTTTGTTTTCGAAAACTTATACATTCTTGTTTCTGCTTAAATAATCGAAAAGGAGAGTTAGATAAATATACATTCCAAAAATATTTATCTCATCTATAAAAGTAATTCGATAAATTTAAATAACAATTTTTTAACAATCTTTAATACGGACATTAAAAAATTGTTCAATAAAATGAGGGAACAAATTACTCAGTGAAATATATATCAAAAACGCATTCCTTCAGTTTCTAGCCTGAGCATTGTATTTTAGTTCATCATAAATATTACTTTTTTTGGTATAAACCGTCATGCTAAATTTTTCAAGCATAGTTTCGGATTTTAAAATATTGTTTAAGTTTTCTTTAGTATTGTTAAGACAAGATCTAATTACAATGAAATAAAAATATATTTTATAACGAACGTTCCAAATTATGTTTCCAAAAATTTACGCACGAGTGTATCACGCACAAATTCTTAATAAATCACTTTTCAATCATTGAAATAAAAGTTAGAACAAATATCTACAAAAAAAATCCTTATTTTTCATTAAATTGTTAAAATGTCATTAAAACAATCGTTTGTCGATAGTAGATAAAATGACATGTTACTGCTTAATATTTTGTTACATCAAAATAAAGCAGGAAATAGAAGGGACGGTTTTAAAACTTCATTTTACAAAGAAGCAAGAAAAATAAATGAAATTCGTGAGAATGTAAAACATCAAAATAGATAAAACATTATGTTTTGGACAACCATCATCTTCGTTTAACAGATCACTGTCACTTCATCAGGAGCAGGAAAAACTTTTTTTATTTAAAAAGGTAAAATTGTTTTAATTAAAAATGAATCTGAAAAACGATTCACAATTTGTATAATAAAGAGTAGAAATTCACAACTGAAGGAAAATTTGCAGAATAGCATTCGTGCAAGGAACGCACCATTTATATAGCTTATCTCACTCTAAAAAGGAGGGAAAAAGAGAAGTCCCATTTGGAGAGGGGGTAATGCTGTTTGAAAGACGTCGTTTGTCCCCCGCATTTAAACTTCTGACGACCGTTTCATGATAGATTTAGTAGCTAGACATATAAAACGATTGCCTTCCACAGTAACAAGAGTCGCTACCCGTTTTCTGAGAAAGTTACTATGTAAATAGGTCACAAAGTCAATGCAATAGTTTTACTTTATACTTGTATAGTAGTATTAATGTTTAAAACGAGCTTATGATGTTTATCCGAAGAAAAAATTACGTTTCGGAATGCCTACATATCAATCATCGTCAACAGAGAACTTTTGTGGAAAACTTTTTAATAAGCAGCCATAAAATCTTACCAATTTTGAGACAGCGCCACGTCGAAATAGAAACTTAAAGCACTTTCAAAACACAACATGTGCAAACAACCTATTTTCTGAATCCCTCCCCACCCCTACCGCCTTAAGGCACAGGGGAACCTTCTGTGAAAAAGCCGCGCTCGCCAGTGATAAAACGAATCTCCTGCGGTGCTTAACACAGCAGCCGCTTTTAAAACCCACCTCCCCTAAAACGCAAGCAAACACCCCAAACGGACTGACTTGGAGGTTCGGAGTAAATTTCCAAAACGCCTGAAACCGCCCGGCTGGCACCGAGAGGGTTAAGACCTGAATAAAATTACTTTTAATTCTCGAAATTAGAATTTGCTCATTGGGATTTCTTAATTTTGCACCATTGTGATAGACGCATCGAATTTTTATTGAAATAAGTCGTAATTGAATCATTGACGATAGAATTCAATTCGAAAATACATAATCCGCTAAAGCTTCAAATATTATATTGATTCTTAGTGGTTTTAGACGGAACATTCCTACGCTGATGGCATCTAATTGGATAACAAATAAAAGTTAGTCGCAAGTAGCTAATGAATAGTTTAAAAAGTGAAACTCGCAAATAGTCTAATTGTATTCTTGATTTCAATGTTATCCATGTATATACACCAATTCATCGGACTGAATACTGCATCGATAACTTTTAAAAACGTCGAAAGTATTTTATTCAATGGAGTCGTAACGAATCAAGACTATAAATGAATTGTAAGCAATGCGATTTGAACTGGGCTCTCCAGTGTCCAAATGTAAAAATATGCTTAGTACAAAATTATTTCGAACAAAGATGCGCTGAATATCTACTAAAACTAGCACTAAAGTGGCAAATAAATTCTTCATATACTTATCGAATATTCGTAAAATTTAAATTGATCAATGAAACTGCATTCAGGGACCAAGAAGTCTTATGTGAAAGGATTCCAGCAAAATCTGTAATGATAGGTGCAGAAGTAAGGCTTCGTTTAAACAAAGGGCTTCTAGATGCTAGGGTTACGTTTCCTTCAGTTGCAGGATTGTAAAGAAACTTCGCTTTCAACCACCACTCCCATGCTGAAGTATTCCTTTAACCTTCATTTTCGAAAATATTAGAAATATAGGGGAGAAATGTGCGCACTCTACAGATTTAACTTTTTGGAAGGTTAGGACGCAATAATTTAATTTTTAAAAACAAGTTAATAGACCCGTTGCCCCTCCCCCTCAAGAATAAGATGGGTTAGATGCTAGCCGGCTGGAAGGAGGGTGGGAATGTATTCCTTTATCTAAATTTTATACCCTATTATCCCATGTTAGAAAGAACCCTAATTTGTACTTTCAGTTTTGGTGGTGCGGGGAAAAAATCGGAAGTTTTTCTAGTTAAAAAGTATTTAAGTAGTAGTGAACTTTTTCGTATCCAGTTCTGAAATTAACTTAAAATTATGATAATATAATTTCCCATGAAGTACACATTCAATACTCACTTTCTTTGCATGAAAATCGATTCAAATTCTTTTCGATGATTACAAAACAAAACATGAGTAGCAACATTGTTTTTCAAGGGAGTTGAATTTTAAGTAGTATAAAATTATTGCAGAATTTCACTAATTATACAATCTTCTGACACATTAGTTGAATATTTAGTGCAGAATAGCTGAAGTATGGTGCTTCTACTTTCTTGCTTTGACAAAATACATAAAACTAGAAATATACAATTTCCTTGGGGAATTTGATAAGTAAATCCCTGGATTTAAAACTTTTAGTATATCGTTTTTGGATTTTTCAAACAAATTAAATATCGCTTCATAGATTGAAATAATTCAGGCTCCATTAATACTACGGCTAAATGTTGTTATTCCTCGATTTACTACAAATTTAATGATTGCCCGAAGCTCCAATTCTTTTCATTCTTAGAAGGTGCTGACATACACATGCACAATTTCTTTTCAGAAGTTTTAAAGTAAAACGCCTTTGAAAAAGAAAATCAAAAATATCGCTCTTGGTCACTGCCCATAGGAAAAGTTCTTCCCTCTACGCTTAAACATACGGAATGACCAAAAAGGTCTGATTATCATGGCAGTTAAAATGGGTATTGCGGTAAAGTCAACTTGTCTCTATTCATACGAGGGGCCCTACGGCATGGAGGCAACTCCCCTCCCCTCCATCAGTAAATCGTGGAATCTTGTGTTAAAAATATAAAATATTTCACTTAAACTCTAGTTTGTGAATGAGCAATGAATTCAGTTTGTGCTGATGATTTTTCTATACAATATTGCATTTTGCTTAGTTGCTTTGAATGCTTGATTAGAATGTTTAATATTGTTATTTCGTTGATGTTGTGTTGTTTCATTGATAAAGCTTTCCTCAATAAAGTACTTCCATTTGTTTTGACATCTTATAACTTATCTTCTTAGTCTCATTCGGAGTACCTGGGTTCGGAAAGCAGAGTACCTGGGTTCGGAAAGCAGAGTACCTGGGTTCGTACCGTAGTACGGGCTTGGGAAATGCGTAGTACGGGCTTGGGAAATGCGTAGTACGGGCTTGGGAAATGCGTAGTACGGGCTTGGGAAATGCGTAGTACGGGCTTGGGAAATGCGTAGTACGGGCTTGGGAAATGCGTAGTACGGGCTTGGGAAATGCGTAGTACGGGCTTGGGAAATGCGTAGTACGGGCTTGGGAAATGCGTAGTACGGGCTTGGGAAATGAATTAGTTCAACTAGGAATGATATTTTATGCATGCAAAATTAAATGCTTTGATATACGATGTGTGAATATCAAATTAAAATTTTTAGTAATGTATTTAACTCTGGATCATTTTTATAAATTTAGCCTGTTTTCTCCCGATGATATAGAATATTACTGTTTTTGATATTGAATATGAGATATACAGAATATAGTTTTTGATACTGAATATTGCTGGTTTCTACTAATTGATATCCGTTTCATCTTATCGATAAGAACTTCTAAAATATGTTTTATCGGTAAAAAAAATGAATTCTGCATGTGGCTCTACTTGAATTCAAAACTGCTCCAATGTTGTGCTCACTTTCTTGAATTTGGAATATTAAAATTATTTTGAGATCAAGTACTTAGTGTTAATCTGCACTTCCTTTAATAATAAAAGCGGGAATATTGAAGGTTTAATAAATATCCAATTTATGTAGATCTGAAGCTGAATCAGAAGGGAAATCATACTTGAATTGGTTTGTGGTTCTATCTATGGTATTGTTCACGCCATACCCCATCAATATTAAAATAACATCTATATTATATTTCCCAAGTGTATTGGAAAGCTTGCTAAAATCTTAATGAACTGGAATAAATTTGATCAGAATGTGGGAGGGTTAAGATTTCTATGGGCGCCAAGTTTTGATTAAATGAAAGTCTAAAAGAAGTTTTTATATATGTTGAAATAACTACATGTTGTTTTTTAAGTTATACTTAGCTCTGTATTCATTTTGATAAGATTTATCATGGAACAATGATTACAATGAATGATTTTTAATAGAAGCTATCCAATGATTTTTAAAACGCAAACTTCAATATTTAAAATTTGTTTGTAATTATGGATCATTTAATTGTCTTAACGCTCAACAACTTGCCTTGTGTTGTAGGATCGAAGAAATCATTTAGCAGAACAAAATTGATAAGCACTGCTTATCGATGCAGTATTCAGTCAGATGAATTGGTGTATGTACATGGATAACATTGAAATCAAGAATACAATTAGACTATTTGCGAGTTTCACTTTTTAAACTATTCATTAGCTACTTGCGACTAACTTTTATTTGTTATCCAATTAGATGCCATCAGCGTAGGAATGTTCCGTCTAAAACCACTAAGAATCAATATAATATTTGAAGCTTTAGCGGATTATGTATTTTCGAATTGAATTCTATCGTCAATGATTCAATTACGACTTATTTCAATAAAAATTCGATGCGTCTATCACAATGGTGCAAAATTAAGAAATCCCAATGAGCAAATTCTAATTTCGAGAATTAAAAGTAATTTTATTCAGGTCTTAACCCTCTCGGTGCCAGCCGGGCGGTTTCAGGCGCTTTGGAAATTTACTCCAAACCTCAGGTCAGTCCGTTTGGGGTGTTTGCTTGCGTTTTTGGGGAGGTGGGTTTTAAAAGCGGCTGCTGTGTTAAGCACTGCAGGAGATTCGTTTTATCACTGGCGAGCGCGGCTTTTTCACAGAAGGTTCCCCTGTTGAGAGTTTCGAGTCATTGAATTTTCAACGGCCCAAGTCGAATGGTATTTTTCAGTTTTCAACTGCTCTCCCGTCCAATCATTTGTTTCATTTTGGTTTTGGTATTAAAGTGCAATGCACTAGCCCCATGGCCTTTTTGCAGATTATTTAGCTCTGCAATGTATACTAATCTCTTTCAAACTGTTTTCAACATGTTTCATTTTTCCGTTTGGGAGATCTTTATATGTCAATTCATTTCAGTTCTATTCATGGAATTGGATCTTGTATCTTCTTTGATATAGGATATTTTTGGTTCAGTTTGGCTTACTTAGAAATAATCTGTCTCGAATAGATCTTGATTGTTTCACAGATCATTTCATGAAAAAAAGCATTGTTAATAGAGTTTCATTACTATATATTATCGTTAAAAAATTTCGTTTTTTTTGTAATTTTCCCTATTTTGTACTTAAGGTACCCTCTTTTTGTACTAAAAAACTGGCTTAAGGAAGCTTCTCAAGAAAAAAAAATGAGTATTTTAACTTAATCGTCAGATATCGAGTAATTTCTCAAATCAGTTTAATTATTCTTGGTTAAATTGCTATTCAGCGTTCTTTACCTGTTGAGTTTTTGTCGTCATGCAACTTCTGAGTCCTTGCTTATTTAATACCTTTTGTGTCCGATTTTTTAAAGATATCTTTTCATTAAATGAGTCCTGTTCACACCCTTTCATCTAGATATAGTTTTAAAATATTGGCGAGGAATCTGCTTGATATCATTTCTTAATGCGAGCATTACCTAAAGAATAGATTTCTAAATGAAAAATTTCGTTTTGGCCGAATAATGAACGGTTCTAGAAAATGATTGTCTTGTAAGATGAACAAGAAATCATGGAAGATAGTACGGAATTTTACGTTATTTCTTGACGCTGAAGAACCCCGTTGCTACTAGCATGCTTATAAAATGTAACTTAACAATTGATTCAGTGTAAAATAAACCTTAAAAATTCTTAAGTCCTCCAAAACATTAAATTTGAAAACTTGATTTTGGTGCTGAGCGCCAAATTTTAGCTGAATTAGCTGCATGAAAACGGAGCAATCGTCACAAATGAGACGATCTCGAAGCGACTTTAAGGAGAATGTCTTTACAATGAAATACTTCAAACAAAAACGGAAGCCTTTTGTAAACGTTTGTTGCCAAATTCTTTTCCTTAAAGTATCGTTATTCCTTACACTAAATAACAAATTTAGCTTGTCTAGAACTATATATTCTTGTATCTATTAAGAATTCTTAAATTTGAGATTCTGAGAATGGGAAATAATTAAATTTATGTACCCCTGTATTCCAGATACTTATCTTTCTATAGTGGGAAAAAATTTCTCTTCTATAAAACTAAATTTGTAATTTTTTGCCATGTATTTATAGCTAAAAAAATTCTAATGCCTAACAGCAACTAACTAACTTAATGAAAATTTCGCCTTTTTATGTAAATAATAATGAAAGCTGGATTCGTAATTAATAGATCAATTTGCTTTATAACAAAAATGCCACATCTTTCAATAACCTTTATTGAATATTTATAAACAATAGGATCGGAAATAAAAATCAGTTTATATTGAAGCTTCAATAAGTTATTAAATCAGTATGTTATGGCAAATTCTTCAATCAATATAACGTTAAATCGATGGAAAATCGGATATCCTATAGGACAACAATGTTTCAGCTACGCTGCATGATTTTGCAATTTAAAGGTTTTTGTAATTTCGTAATTTTTTTAAAAAATTATAGAATGATTGCATTTTCGGTAGCCTGTTATTCTGTGGATGTCCTTGATATCTTAATGTTTTAAAATTAGAATAACATGCAATTGGTGATTAAAATTCTATTTTCAAGAGTTTCATTTCAGATTAGAAAATTTTGTCGACGGATTATGTTAATTCCTCAGAAATCGAGTCATTGGAAGAATTGTAAATCGTATGGTGAAGACTTCATACACATACTATCGCCACATAAACTGTTGTATACATTAGCGATGTCATTGAATGTACTGTTCTCGAGAATATTTCTAAATAAAATATGGGCATTAAAAACCTTGTGTGAATTCTTGACCATACTCTGTGTTGCTTATCCTTGATATCGTGGCTGATACAAAAATAGCAAGGCTTCATGGAAATGACAACTTTTACTTTCATATAGAAACGGAAATTCGCGTCGTTTCATTGGACTAAACCGAATGGCATTAGCAAGTGCACTGATTGCCCATCGATCTCATCCGATATCAGTCGAAAAGATTTCTTCCTGCATTGCTTCATGCAATGTGGGGTTCACAACAAAGTTCCATATCCTCTGAGATACGATCCATCACGAATGTACCGCTTTTGCAAAGATAATTGAATAGAATAAGATCAAGTTATGGATTTACTTGCTAAATCGAATTGTTGGTTGATTATATTCGTATAGACCCATGCAATATATAGGTATAGGTTTTATCAGTGAAATTGTATAAACTTTTCAGAAAGTGAAAAATGGAATTGAAGCTTTTGTTCTTTTGACCATGAAATCTTCTCGATCACAAAGGTATCCAAAGCAGTGACATAGTAATTATAAAACAACTCTCTCAAGGTGATGAAACTTCTCAATTCCACTTGAGGTTATGCAGAATCGAATACTGGAACTAAAAACTATTTCATATTTCCATGCAGCTTTCTTTCCCTGTAGGGTAGTTAACAGTGCGCTTCTCTTAAAATGCGTGACATCTCTGCAAGTTCTTTGCATCAAATTTCCTCTGATCTTAAGAGCGAATCTAAAATCTGCGAGTTAAATGTGGGTAGGAAGATGTCATTATAAGTGAATGAATTTGAGGGAAATTTGAAGTCCCTGCCCCTTGTGTGTGTGCTGGTCCCTGCCCCTTGTGTGTGTGCTGGTCCCTGCCCCTTGTGTGTGTGCTGGTCCCTGCCCCTCTGTGTGTGTGCTGGTCCCTGC
>JAOUZG010029841.1:725855-756344 GCA_026289955.1 Argiope argentata | reverse complement strand
TGTGTGTGTGCTGGTCCCTGCCCCTCTGTGTGTGTGCTGGTCCCTGCCCCTCTGTGTGTGTCTTCAAAATATCTGCCTTGTAATAGCTCAGTGGAGAGTATTTTATGTCGTTATCGAGATTCGGGATTCAAGCATTTTAAGAAAAGGGTGATTTTAGCTTAATTTCTTTGTTGAATAGTTATGTTAAAGGATGAAGTAGAGTCGCCGGTTTCAGTGTTCATTTCTGCAGACCTTAAAGTAGAACTGAGAATCATTGAATGACGCCTAGTTGTTAGCATTGTAATTGTAAAAATGTTAGGTTCATGAATTTTGGGCTATGTTGAGATCGAAAAGATGTTGGATGGTCAAAGGGAGAAGAGCAAGAACTACATTTGCTATCCTTTCCCGAAATTTCATAAATTTCTGATGCAGCCTAGAAATGGCCTTGTGGATTTGTAAAAATAAATCAGCCAACAATTGGATTGACAAGTAATCCTTAACTTCGTCTTATTCTATTCAGCTGTCTTTGCGAAAGTGGTACATTCTTGATGAATTATATCTCGGAGGACATGGATCATTTTGTGGTAAACCGCAAATTGCATGGAACAACGCAGGAAGAAATCGCGCAAATTGATATCGGATAAGGATGATGGGTTAGCGGTACACTTGCTAATGATACAACGTGAATTTGCATTTCTATGTGAAAGTAAAATTCTGAACATTCCGATGAAGCCCCGCTATTTTGTATCAGCCAGGATCTCAAGGATAAGTAAAACAAAGTATGACCTCGAATTGGCTCAAGGATTTAATATCCTTTTTTCATTCGGTAATGGGGCATTCAATGATATCACTGGTGTATGCAACAATTTATGCAATTATACTTGGTTTCTGAAGTCTTCATTTTGCGATATGCAGCTCGTAAAGTGCTTCAGTTTTCCAGGTATCCCAATTTTCTAATCTGAGACATGAATCTCTTGACTATTGATCTTTAATTGCCTCTGATTGCATATTCCAATTTTAAAAGGTTAATTTCAGGATATGAAGTACATCCATAGAATAAAAGTGGTTACAAGAAATGCAATAATTTTCGTCCTTTTATAATCTTACATTAATTTTCTAAGCTGCCGGATTGATTTCTTGATACAGGAATGCGGGTAAATCCCACGGAAAGACATTCTGAAGCATTGTTGACATATCTAACCGATTTTCTGGGGCAGAATTATTCTGGTTTTTGTTACATAAAAGATACTGGGCAGACTTTCTTATTTAGTACTCAGGTTGGGTAACAAGATTGAGGCTGAGCGTTCTTTAAAAATATTTAAAGCATGCTGCCACGATACGCAAGTTTTGATTTTATGAACATGTTCCCGTTTCACATCCCAATTTTGTTGAATTTTGAGATTAAGGGAAATCGAGAGAATTTCAGTTTTCAACATTAAAGTACATTTATTTAGTTTCTTTAAATTTTGTGTAACCCGAATATGTAATTGAAAATTGTGGGAGGAAATGTAGGACTCGTAAACTTAATTTTTCATAAAACAAAATGTTATTTGATATGCGATTGAAAATTAAATGAATTGCCTGTTTGTCTTTGCGTTAAAGTATCTTCCCAAGGCTCGCCACAATTTCTGAGTACTGGCATAAAGTACGATATTGTAGTTATAGTAATACATTTTAGAATATATTGGGAAATCTTACCTAAATTGATCATTTCCAAACTAACCAAATTACTTTTTAACTTTCTTATTTTCTTCATCTTAGAGATTAATGCCGTTTCAATTTAACATGCTCCGAGCTTGGACGCTTTTCTCAACTATTTTAGAAGTCTTCAGGAAAATTTATTAATGTATACAAATCTTAATTTTAACTTTTTATGATATATGTAAGCCAAGATTAAATTCGCTCAAGAGTATTGCTTTTTGCTGAAAGTACGTTAGCACTTACAATATACCGAAATTGTTATTTTGAAATGTTTCTCATCTAAGCAGAATGCTAGCGAAACTACTTATTTAGCCCATTTGAGCTTAAATTTACTTTATTTAATACCCCACTTTGAATGTTCCTAATAGGTTTAAGTTTGATTTTCTGGGGATGGGAAAATTATGCATTTGTCGAATGCCCCCATAGACATCCTTTTTTCCATAATTTAAATACAACATTGCTTATGAATATAGAGAATTGGTTCTCCAACAAATACCAAGCAGGGCATTCAGTTTCCCCAAGCTGATACTTGACATGGCAAAATAGACTGTATAAGTATATAATATAAAGCTACAACTGAAAAATGTTTCTTTGAAAATATTGAATATTTCATGTATTTATATTTCAAAGCGGTTGCTTTATTTACCTTCACACAGAAATAAAAAATATTATTATCGTGATTTTGAGTTTTCATCTATTTAGAAAGCATTTTAGATTTATTAGCGTAACTGATCTGTGCACTTTCTTCTTAAGCATTTATTTGATGTTTTTTATATTAAAAAAATCACAGAAAATGCCTTCACGCTCTACCGTGTATCTTTGTCCATCCAATTTGGATTAAAATGTCTGCTTTACTTCGTACATGTCATCCAAAGGAATCTTTTTCACAGTAGACATCTTCCTTATGCCACTGGTACGATCTCTATATTCAGAGCTCTCTAGTAATGCGATAACTTACTATCCTTGAGGAGCTCAATTTTAGGCGAGTTCTACTGTCTTAATTACCAGCTTCTTAAGGATATCGCTTCCCTTCAAGAGAACCTCTTATGCCTTCTCCCATCCTTAATGTTACAAGGTGAGTGGTCTCCATCTGGTTTTCTTCGATGGAAAAAAACCTCGTTTGTGGCTACGAATGAACTATTAGTACACGAATAGTTTTCTTACCACTTGTGTAGCATTTTCAAAGTTCATTCAGATGTTTCGGGGAGCTTATATGGATGGCTCCTATAATCTGTACTGGAATGTTTTATTAGGTGCGTTTTTAAGTTGAACGCTTCTGCGTTTTTTATCGACCACACGCAGAAGGCTGAACCTCCAAAGTCACTTTAAAATTTGTTTTTCACCGTATCCTTTCTTTTTAATTGCAAGCGTTTGGCATGCGTTATTCAAATTTAAAAAATCATCCGTCATACTTTATACTGCTGTTAATTGTACTAGATTGTTTCATCGCTACATTATCATTCTAATCATGTTTTCAAACTTTGCTGATAATGTTTTATTGGTAGCGGGATGGTCGACTGTACCTAAATATAGACATGCATCCTTCTATTCATGCCTCGATCATCCTACATATTATGATGTACTTCATAGATTATGTAAGTTGACATTTCAAATCATATGTTTGTTTTAAAAACAAGACCTTATCCTTTTCAAACCCTGGATAACCAAAATTGATAGATTTTCTTTCGGCGCTGAATTCAAAATGGCACTTAAACAACCACCACAATGGTAGTTACTCGTCGCATATTTAGGTTGATTGATTTTCTTGACTTATTTCATCAATTTCGATTTATTCACTTGTGGGGTTCATTGTAATAGAACTTAATGCATTAACCTTTTCAAAATACGAATTATTTAACGATATCTCTATTGGTAAGATAATTTCAGTGGCATCTTTCTGACTTTGTAATTACATTACCTGGCTTAATTCTATCCTAATATTTCTCATATGAACGTTTTACGGCTTTCAACTGCATTCATTGCAGATGTCAGACTGGATACCGGATATATTAATTGAACTTGCGTACTCTATTCTTCCTATATATTCTGAAATGACAATTTGCACGACTCTCGTTAAAGGTTATTATAATCCTCATCGATTTGCAATGATATCTATTTTTTTCAGAATAGATCATGTTTAATTCTTTAGTTTCGTCCTTTACATTTTTAGTGCTTGGAAGTTCCCAATTAGAATTTTCTCATTTTCAGAATTGTTTTTACTCTAAATGATACTTGCATTTGTATTTCGTATTGTTTCTATAAAGCACGTGGGTCATCTTTTTTTGAGAGGTTGATCTGACACGAACAGTTGGATCATCATGATCAAAAGACTTTCAATAACCAAGTGCAATTTTTCTAAAATATATCGCTTAGAAAAAAACTAGCGGTTTTAACATGCTTTTAATCCTGTAACCGGAATACTGAAAGAATTTAAAATTTAATACTATATCCAATCTCAAATGTAATACTTTCAATTATGTATTTTTTTATGAATAATGAAAACTCGACTCTAAGAAATAATTTAGCAATTCAAGTTAACCAAAGGCATTGTACAAGACATTATATTTTGATAGACATAATACACTTTTTACTGTGGTGCCAATGACTTTTTTTTGATAAGTCTGTATGTATCATTTTTGTACTTAATTATTGTTATTAATCAATATTTTGTTTCAGAATGCACAATTCCTAGCCTCAGAAATACCATTGTGATTATTAATCAATAGGGAAGGCATTTATGAAAATTCAATAACTTATGTGCTTAATGTCAATGCTTTTGTCTGTTTTATATTTTGAAAATTTCTTTTATGGTTCATGTTATTCTTATGTTTATTGCACTGAATGTATTACTGTATATGAATTGTATAAACGTATTAGAACAAGGTTTTTTCGATGTTATTACTAGTGAAATACTAAATGAATTTCAATCTGTTATATAAAATATGCTTATATTGGGGAAAATTGGATCTCCTGAATAAAACCTTGAGGTCCATCTTGATACCACATCCTAGCACACTCTTTTAGGTGCATGTTCTATCTGAAAATACCTTAAATCTATGTCTGATTGCAGAGTCTCCTTTTCTTCTGTGTACCCTTTATAATGCTTGCTACTCGATGTAAATGGGAATTTTCCTGTTAAATGAACATTTATAGTGTTAATCAAATTTTAGAATAAGCTTCTAATGTTGTATGTTCATTCATGCTCTTTTTTTCATTAAATGTGCTTAAAATGTAATTGAATGCATGTGGATTTAAAATGTTTTGTACAATCGAAAATTTTGAAAGGATAATTTTGTAAATTACGCTTTTTACTAATTTTCCAATAAATATAGTTGCAATACATTTTTTGTAGTGCATTTCTTGATATTCATTTATTTTAGTAATGGTTGAAAACTCAAGAACTAAAATTTTGTAATTAGCTATTACTGTTAGTTCGTTCAATTCAAGATCATACTTGAACTACAATTTTTAACCAGTTAATTTAAAAAATTTCCAATGTTTTTAAGTCATTAAATTTTGAAACTCCCTTTTAAAATTTTTGAATTGTATGTGGTGCATCAGTTTCAGTAAGTTTAAATAGCTTCTAAAACACGTAATAAAAGTCTCATGTTCTTGATATTGATACCAGACCAAATTGAACTGAAAATTATCAGTGCATGTGGTCCTTGGGATTATATCTGATAACCAGATTAACCATGGAAGCATTAAATATTCTAAAATTATTTGACCATCATTCAAGAATGAGATTTTGTACTGTTTATAAAGTAAGATGCTACGCTAGCAAATCAAAGGAAATTTTTAAATGGAATACCTGTATATTATTTAAAAAGATATCAAAACTAATTTCTTGCTAATAACTAAGTATTGAGTATTATAAGTTTAAAAATCGAGTTCACCGAGAAAGAATAGGTAAAAATATTTAAATTTGTTTTCAAATATAAGCACCTGAAATGTACGGTTTGTAAAGAAATACTGAGTTTCTATAAGTTTAGCAGAAGTTACGAACGATTCAATACAAGATGAAGGGAGTTCCTTCATTTCTAAAGATATTTAAGAATAAGTTGATAATGGTTTTTAGCAGTCATAGCGTATGGTACCTAGATGGTTTCAAAAATAGCTATCATATCTAAACGATTAATTGCTCCCTTTTGATCTTGGCATTCTATGTCAGATCAATATAACCTGAATTTTTAGCAAGAAGTGACTGAAAATAACATTAGGGAGCATGGGACTATGTTTTCGAAATCGTTTATAAATTAATTTTATATTCTAGAATAGTTTTTTTTTAAAAAAATGATCTATTCAATTTGATCTGGATTAAATTTTCTTTTCCCAATATTCTAAAAAAATGGATAATTACAAAGTATTTAATATATGTTAGCTATTATTAGGTATTAAAAAAATAGCGCTGTTTACAGTACGTTTCGTCGAAGCATTAAACTAGCAAATTGTGTATTATGAGAAATATAAAAACAAAATCCTGTATTCTAAAATTTAGGTAATAACTGGATATCGTATTAGCCAATGGCTGAAATGTGGTTATGAATTATTAAATGTAATCAATTTTTGAAAATGGGTAATAACAAATTCACTTCCAACTAAACTGCACACTTGAATACAATTCAAAAAATTTCATTCTTAGAATGAATTTATTTCCCAAAATTATAAAGAGGTTAGTTTTTCTCAGTTTATGTAATTGAAAGAATTTAACTTGAAATTTTTCAGATCGTCATTTTAGTTATGTTTTGCCTATTATCAAGTCTCTTATTTAGATAGTGCGATTTAAATTTTTTGAAAATTATTTAGCATTTTCCTACCAGACATAAACCTGCCTTATTGCTATGTATGAAATTCGGGATGTAAAATTCTATCTGTATTCTTGTTTTAATTTAGAACGCTTAAAAAAAAACTCGGAAGATTTCGAGCCGTGAGACAAATAATTCACATATTTTCAGTTGTCTTGCAACCTTGGGCTTTGAAGCCTGAAAATGAGTGTTTGTCTTCAATACCTTCACTCTAGTTATTTCACTTAACCGAACTCATTCTGAATCGACCTTTTCATTATGAACGAAAGATCCAACAGTAGAAAACGATGCAAATATTTTGTCACTTATTATAAGCAATAGGGTATGAAATTAATATTTACACCGTCTAGTTAGCTAGGGATGGGGGTGTGGTAGCCAGGTGGTAAGGTCTCGACTCGTGAGCAGTAAGGCTTCAGGTTCAAAACCAGATTACACTGATGAACCGTCATATAAGGGGGTCTGTTTCACGTTAATTTCGTCAAGGCCAAAAGTCCTGCCACTGGTGTGGAGAGGGGGGTGCCAACTCGGGTGTCGTCTTCGTCATCCAACCGGGTTTAAAGTTACGTGGTTCGTCCCAAAATAACCTTTGTTTTGCTTGACAATGTTGCTTTGTAACTAAACCAAACCGTTTAGTTAGTAAGATGGTCTCAAAATAGCTCCGCTTTTCAGCCAGGGACACAAATGTCAACTATTTGAGTAAAAAATGGGAAGATTTCATTACTACAAGACGGGAAAAGTTCCAATTTGGCTTTCAATGCTTTCTTTTTAAAATTATTTCCTTTTGAAGCTTAAATTCTTCTGTTTAGACTTCCGTACTCCTAAGCACTATATGAATATTGAATATTAATATTTTTGAAAGTATTATTTAACAATGTTTAAAAAATATCGATTAATTATTAAGAATTATCTGAACATCTCTATGTATGACACTTTTCCTAAATTGTCCATTGGGTATTGAGGCGGTTTTACTTATTCTTTTGTATATTGAATTGATAATTTTCGAAAATGATTCATTAGTATTTTGCTAGTTCAATTTCGAAAGTTTGAACGATATCTTAAGAAAAAATAAACTGATTTTTTTGCATTAACTTTGTAATGACAGATTTGCTGAAATAAATTACTTAGTATGGGCGAAGATTAACTTATGCCTTTATTAAATTTTGTAGCAGTCGGTAATTACTGGTCCTGAAATCAAGAACTTTCAGAATTCTTTAACTTTACATTCTGCTATTAGTCGTTGAATTTCAAACATACTTTCAAGCTCAATCCGCTGAATGAACTTTTATCGAATTTCTTGGAAATGGGATTTTTAAAGTAATGCAATGAAAATTATTTTTAACTTTTTGCAATGTATTTCTAAGTGAGGAAAGAAAGAACTTTGGGTCCAGACATCAAAACTAATAATAAAAATTGGGTTGAATTTTTAGCCTAGATTAGGCATCTTTACTAGAAGTTCCCAATCAAGTCAGATAGCAGCTTATTAAACTAAAGAATAATTCAACTTATTAAATAATTTCATTTCAAATAAAGTTTTTTCAACCAAAATCCAGATTTAAAATGAATGTGAAAATCTTTTCAGGGAAATTTGCTTTAGCAATAGATAGATGTAACTTCTCTCGAATACAGGAAATATACACAGCAATAAAGTTCATAAGTAAACATGCAATGTACTTAAAGTGAATCACAGTAATAAAGGGCATATAATGAAGTGTTGTAAACTTAGAATATTGCCAAACTTGTAAGCGTTTTACTAGTTGAAATTTCTCTCTATATAAATGAGCAATTTATGCACTTCACAATTTTCAAATGTGGAGAAGCAGGAAAAACATTGAATTTTGGAGAAATAGCGAATCGATTTGTAGAATGCCTTTCCACTTAGAAAGAAAACTTTTATTGAATATTTAAAAGTGGGGAAATGGAGAACTTTTAATTTTATTGTTTTAATGTTTACTGGCCAAAACTTAAGAAAATTAGTGATAAATGTATTTCACTTTTTATCTGTAAAACATTTGATCATTCCAGTTGAATGCAAAAAAAAAGTAGAATGCTTGTACTTGCTAGTATAGAATAGTTATTCTCCTTTTATATTTTAATATTAATAGTTCAAAGATGAATTGATAAATGTTTTACTACTTCATTAAACATCTCAGTCGTAAGATTTAAATGATTTTTTCAATATAAACGATATAAAAAGTAAAACTTTCAGTATCATTTTTAAAAATATATATAAATCGTATTATAATAACTAAATCACTATGAAATTGAGCAAATATGGTATCTTTTTTTTAAACCGACTTTAAACAAAACGCACCTGATTCATCAAAGGCTGAAGAATTATTTTCATACTTGCAACTCTTCAATTGTTTCCACAAAATTCAAATCAATAAACTTAGTTTCAACAAAAATGAACTGAGGGTGTGAATCGGACATCAGAACTCAAACATGAAACGTAATATAAAAAATTATTGCAAAATTGAATAAAAAAGTTCTTTAAAATATGAATTTTGTTATTGTTAGTGCTCTATTTTGAATGTCAGCGTAGATTAAAAATAGAGTAAATTAATAAGATTTTAAAAAAATTTCTTAACTCAATTATTAGTACACTAAACAATGGATTAAATTTAAGATTTTACTAGTTTTTAATCTGGTAAGTTTCTCATTCGCTCAACAAGGAAACATCACTGTTACAGAAACAATTTATTTATAATTATTAAAATTATCGAAAAATAAAAAAAAAATCAAATAAGTGAGAATAAAATTTTTCCTACTTTAGCCAAGTAGGAATTTTCTAACCAAGTTAAATATATCTGTAAAAAACAATTCAAGAAAATAACGATAAATTTTTATCAAAATGGTTTCTTTCTGCATCTCCAAATTTTTATCACCCCCCCCAAAAAAACCTGTAGTATTTTTTTTTTATCTAGGTCAGTAGGAGTGTTTCAATCCCGAGTTTGAGGTATTTCTACTGCTTTGCACCATGTGTATCTGCTCTATATTCTCATCCTTCGAAAGCAAGTGAAGGTACTCTCCATAAGAAGCTATCGCCATTCTGAGAAAATATTTCTGAAACTTAGAATTAACAACTGAACAGAATGATATAAGAATATTTTATATAAAAACATTCTAATTTGTGAAAGTAGTAGTTAAAATGTTAAAATACAAAAGAAAACAACTAAAAATACAGTAAGCTTTTAGTATAAATTTTTGTAATTATACAGCCCTTGGTCTGTGGAGATTGAGAAAATAAATGTGTCATTAAAGCTGATTGTAGAATAAGTTTGATATATCTAATCAAGCTTTTGTAAACTTCATACGAGTCTATGAATTTAAAAGATCCGATTTTCAACAGATTAAATAACCAATCTCGCAATTTGTTGAGGAATTGTAGCTGAAGCGCTAGATAAGGCATGGATGGATAAAAATAACTTCATAAACAATTAAAATACAAAGTCGTATATCATGTTTCTGTTGTCTTGATGATCTTGATGACACAATCAATTGAAAATCGAATCTCTCCTTTTAAAATGCTTAAAGGGTGTTCCAAATAAAATTCACAAAACAATACAAAAGCAAAGAATGAAGGCATATGAATTTTAACTCTCACGAATATTTGAAATTCAGTGACCCTAAATCTTTTAAAGCGGTTTCAGGAAGAAAATAAGGTAAGGTTTTTAAATATCTTTCATAACAAACGCTTTGTTATTATTATACAGGAACTTTCGAAATCTCGTAAGAAGCCAATGACGTCTAAGTAAGGAGAAAAAAAACCTTAAAATGATCTCTATTCAACTTCTACTATGTATTCTGAGCAATAAAAATTCCTTTAAGTCTTTTAACAATTAAAGGAATTTTTGTATTGGAAATAAGTATTAAATTAGAAATAATTTAAAGAACTATTTTAAAGAATGAATTCTTCTCTTTTCTCTATAAATATGATGCAAGTTTTCTCCAAAAGAATGTAATTAGCCATCATTATAAAATTCTTCTCAGAATATTTTCTGTATTATTTCCACTTAAAATACTTCAGAGTATTTTTCTTAGCTTTTCAAAAATTTTCATCAAAAGTATGAGTCTTATTTCTAAATCCTTTTCAGATTTCCATAAAGAATGCCGTTTTTTGGTGCTGAAACTATAGTTTTAAACTGTGGCGAATAAAATAACCAAAATTTTTCATATTATAATTAAATTTTTAGCAGAATGTTAGTGAAAAGTTTTGGGGAATTCGAAACCTCATGAGCGATAAAGTCTTTATTTTCTGTCATGGAAATTAATTATAAATTAAATTTAGAACCGAATCCTTTTTAATCTATTTCTGGTATATGAAACCTAATTAGTTTTTATTATTAAATTGAATTATAACTAAAAATAGCTCGTGATTAAATAAAATTAATTTAATACGCATATTATTCCTGTTTTAATAATTAGGTGAATAAAATAGCTGAAAACTGTTTGGAGCTAGACGAATGAAATTTATTATGTTTTTTTTTTACTTCAAGTTAGCTGATTTTTACCCAATCCTGAGCGAAATTCATTTGAAGGATGTCTATCGGTCTAACTGTGTGAATATAAATTAACACGATAATTACAAAATCAAAAAAGAGATATGGAGATATTTAAATACATAGATTTACTACCTATATTTTAAATATGCCTCAATTTTAGAATTATATTCGTAAAGGGTTTGACTATTCTTTAATTTGTGCTTTCACTAATATGTTAATAAGTAAATTCAAATATGTAATATGTATTTTTTTCTGTGCCAACTTTTGGTTTCAATCGGTTTACAAAAGGGCCTCTAAAATATACACTCGGTTATCTGGAATTTATGTATTTAGCACGCCCCGGCGATTAATCGCCGAGTGCTGCGCTTCAATAGCTACTATTCCTCAATGACTTGGATTGAAAATGAGCAAGCTCGTTTATTTGAGAGAATGCGGGACAGTTTTAGAAAGACCAATTCCTTCTGGTTGAATTCAAAATAATAATTATTATAAAGTGGAGTATTTATAGACGTGAAGATTCAAATTCCTGTTTGGATAGAATGGCTTCAGAATCTAAAAGTATCATGTTCGAAACTAGATTTTACTAAGGATCAACCACATATATGAAGTGGTTCCGCTTTAACGTATTTGCTGTCATGACTCACGTATAAAATTCTGATCTATGAAATTAAATGATTCCTCTTAGTTACTTCTTAATTTTAGTTCATAAGTATAAATTGTATACATTCATAAGTCATTTAATTGTACAGAAGATGTGAATCACATGTAATTCAATAGCAGTTAAACATATTGAAAACACTTCTTCTCACTGAAATATCGATGTTTGTGTGGCATTGAAGTTTGGAAAAGAGTTCTGGCTCAAGCGTTTTATGTAAGTATTTATTGTTGTCTTCTATATAATTATTTCTTATGATTGTCTTTTTTATAATTATTGTTTATGATTATCTTCCTATCAATTATTGTTTATGATTATCTTCCTATCAATTATTGTTTATGATTTAAGATGGAGAGAAAAAGATATAAATATATAAATTTTAAATGAAACGTTAATACATATTTTTATTCGGTTTAATGAAAAAAATGAAAACTTATTCTTTGAAATGAAATACTGTTAGAATATTTGAATTTAGAATGCTTATTTATAAAATAAAACAAACTCATTAATTAGAATAATATTTAAAATATAAAAGAAAATCAAATAACAAACTCATCTTTTAGAACAATTAAATATGCTACGTTTATATTCAAATTTATAAATTATTTATTGTTTTTATATTTTTAATGTAGACGGGAAGGATTAAAAGAAGTGAAAATTAAACTCTAATTTTAACTAACTAAAGTATTTATTCGCATAAATAGGATATGAAAACAGATGAAGATATATCTTCTATTTTACTTGTTTTGTGTTTAATATAACTATTAAAATATGAACTAAATTGCTAATAGCTAACGCCTACGCTTGATTCTCTAAATTTAGAACCTAATTCTATTCTCTAAAGTATTTCCTTTAAATGCGTCTAATTTTCTTAAAATCTCTCAAAGCTCTTAGTAAAATGTAGCATTTAAGGGATTTTAGAATGAATAAGAATGGAATGAAGTATTATCAGTAAGGTTGCTTTTAAAGTAAAAGAATAATTATTTTTTAAAAAACGCTGAATGAATTCTTTTCATCGGTATAGATTTTATGATAAATTTAAACAAGTTTTTCAACTAACAGTTGATGTATAGAAGAACAAAACTTGACTCTACATTTGCTTATATTAGTAAAAGTGTAAATATTTGCCATCTTGGGCAATTAATTGCCTTACAGCAGTACAATAATAAATAAATTAAAGCATTTCGATAACAACACAAACTCTAGTTCAGTTACATTATGTTGCTGTTGTTGCATCTTTACATTATCTTGTATAAGCAATAAATTATATAAGAAAATCTTTAAAAAAGCGGTATAATGATTTTTGATTAAAAAATATCATTTATTGTTAAAGAGTAAATCTTCTTTTTAATCTTTTTAGTCTTTAGAAGTTTAAAGTCAAAAACCCAAAATAATGTAACATGATTACGACAATATTCAACTGTTTTTTTTTTTACTTTGTTGTTTTTTGAGGCTCTAATTTTGATTTTTTTTCTCTTTAAATAAATTCTGAAAGTTCATTGGCAAAATATTATATATTAATAATACTTGTTTACCTTAGTTCTATAAAAAGATAAATAACCTTTAAAAATAGGTAATTGATTTCATATCTTGCAAAACAAGCATTGATATATGAGAGTTTTAATCCAGGAATTTTAAATATAGTTTATTGTTTTCTCAGCACATATAATGTAGATAGTTAAGTTGTTGTTTTTTAGATTAAAGCATGCAAAAATCCTTCTAACCATTTTAATGAAGATTTATCTTTTTTTCAACACTAGTATCTTGTGTATTGGTAAACATGTTAAGAATCGAACTTTTGTTAGGCTTTTTTTACGTATAGCCCGTAATACTGAATTTTCTTAATTTGTTCGAAACTGGAAATCTATGAAACGTTGTGATTATGTTGTATAATTAAGTCGAATTATTTAAAACATTTAGAAATTAGAATCATTAAATAGTTTTTAATTGTTTGCCCACAGTAATTTAACATGGACAGAAATTTCATTATCAATCAATAGTGTCTTATGTGGCCTGAACAAGAAGTGCTCAGGCGATCATCAGTTACAGGCAAGGTATAAATTTCAGTAACATCTTTCTAAAACATGTTACTAAGTATTCCTAAAGAAAGAAAAGGAAGGAGTAATAAAAAATAATAAAGAAAATTGAGCATATTGTCTGAAACAATGTAAAATGATAAAATCTCATTATTAATTTACCTATCTCTTTTTCATCTGACTCTTTTGCATCAGTTATTGAACTTTTTACTAACATTTTTTCTTTCCTTCAATTTAAATGGAAAATGCAGACCTACCAAGCATCATCATGTTTAAATCGATTGAAGCGAATACACAAAATTTGATTTCAAGTTAATATTCTAAGCTAGTTTTTTTACAGTTATAATGTAATGGGAACATTGGGTGAAACAATAAAAATAGTCGTAATTTTACTACAACGACATCAACAAAAATCCTAGTTGTAAAATACGTTTAAAATTAATTTCGGAAAGTTTTATATAATCAAAGAAAAATCTGTAGGATTACAAGATTTTTTAATTTAAATGTAAATTTTTGCTATTTTCAATAATTATATTGTTTTAATAAATTTGGAAAAAAAGATTAGTAGGTCACAATTTTATTATTATTCTCATGATTGTTCAACACAAATTAGTGATTTGAAAGCTTTCACCGTTTTATGATGGCTATAAAATGAGTTAAGCTGCACATTTGCATCGCTATCGAGCTATAAGATTGCATTGCTTGGAACGCAAATGTCACTGATTACTGTTTTAACACATTGCGTGCCACAATAAAGTGAGTAATATTTTCAAAGGTGCCAAGATTCACAATTTGCAATTCGTATTCATTTGGCATCTAATATAAAATGTGATATATAATTTGGTGCACTCACGTGTTTTGTTATCTTACATTTGTGAAAACCGTGATTATAAAGTGTTTTCCTACATGCTACCATTTCGGATACCCTTTTAAAATACTTTGAAGTGTTTTTCAGCGACATTTTTTATATATATATACATTTATAGTGTGCGTGTGTTAGCATATAAATAGTTAGTAAAGTATACTCTGATATTTCCATTAAATTTTGAACAAAATTCATGCACAAGAAGTTTGTCTGTCTGTTGGAATAAAAGTAAGCGTAAACTACAAAACAAAACTAGCTAGAAAAATTAAATTAGGACTATAATTATAGCTTCCCAAGTGTAGTCATATCAAGGACTCTATGACTCTCTCGAAGGTACAAAAATAAATAATCATGAATGACCGGACCACCGTAATAGCAAAACTGGTGGAAACTGTGGTTATGTCCAAAGGGAAATTCCATGGTACAACAATTTCCTAAGGAATTACGTCCCGTCATAGATTGGAGGAGCTAGACCCCCACATTTTCGAATACCTCCTGGGTGTCGAGAACCATTCACCCTTCTGGAAGCTTCTCATCCTCATTTCAAGAGCCTGACCATGAGTAACCTTTGGCCTATCAACCTCTCAACCTTTACCCCATGCGTAAGGTTTAGTTATTAAAAATATCCATTGCACACGTGACTGCCACTGAAATGTTACCGTCACGCACATGTGCTCAATGTGGTCGCAATGCATTAAAAAAAGTGAATGAGGTTTTTCAGTTAATTATTAACTAGCCTCTTTATAATAATTAATCTACAAGGATTATTTTGCGACACATAGAGCTAATTTAACAGTTTTTAACATTATACTAGTTTTATAAATCTTTATTTTTTTGTAAATTGATTTATTGATAATCAACGCGCATTCTCTCTACTTGGCATGTGTTAACCCTCTAAGGGCCGAATTTTTTTTATTCCAAAAAAAATTATGGAAACGAAAGATCAGAAATTAAACCTATATATGCAAATGAAAACAAATGTTAGTGTTTAAACAATTTTATTACGTTATAATCATTAGGTCACTTTCAAGTCACACCGACCTATAAAATTTGCACTTCTGTGTATAATAACTCATTTGTGAAAATCCATAAAACAATTTGTATTTGGTGTAAGGCATAAATGTACATGCATCCATAAACATAGTTTAGTAATGACTCACAAAAACACAAATAATTTCGATTGCATCAAATGGTTTCCCGAAGTTTTACTGTCAACAGTTTGCGCAGCAATTATTTTGCTATTTCCGGTTGATGAGCTTAACAATGGGCATGAATACTGATATTGGTTGTGTTTGCAACGTAATAGAGTTAAGATCTATGCGCCATTTTATGAAAATAACTATAACTATTTTGTAAAATGTCGATAAATTAGAATGTGACCTGAAAGTTCAAAGGGCCCATAGAGGGCTAAGATAGCCATTGTGAAGAAATGAAAGAAACTATTTTTTTAATGAAAAATTTGCTTTTATTTTTAATATAAGTATTTTATTTCTGAAGTAGTTTGTTCGTTTTGTTTGATCCTATTAAAATTTAGTTTTCTCAGTGAATTGTGATTGTTTATTTTTAATATGGTTTAAAATTAAGATTATATGATAATGATTGATTGAATGGATGCGGCAATAATCATGTAGAAATACATATAGTTGCGGTTTACTCTATGGAAAGATAAGAAAAATGTTCATTCGTTTTTCGTGGCTTGAATTAGTACTTAGCTTTATTTAATAATTTCTTTCTCTTATTGATGATGAAATTCAAATCTAGAAGTAGAATAATAAAAAAAAATGTTTCAGTTAGTCAGTAGGGAATAATTTTTGTTGAATTTACGTCAAAATTGCTTCGTGTTTCTAAATTAAGGAATAGCTTCTTCCATTCTACAATTTCTTGCTGATAAAACTCTAATTGATGCAAAACGCCAAAAAATTCTGTCTAGTGGCTGTAAAGTATTTCAAGTCTTCTTCTAAGTATTAAAACTTTTAAACGGTTAAAATGCCTTCTAAATGTTTACTTGCTTGAGTTTTTATTTTTGTTTGTTTTAATCTGCATAGAAATATTTGTACTAAATATTTGTATAAAGAGTATGTATACTAATAATATATGCAAAAATACAGTTCGTATGCAGATAAATATAGTACTCTGTAGAGAGAAAGCAATACTACTAGCTGAGAAATATAAAGGAACGCTTGGGGAAATTTTTGCAGACAGGAGAAGATGAAGAAAGAGTTAATTCAGTATTAAATTTAAAGAAATTATCACATCTAAAAGTAGAATAAAACGTTTCAAATAAGTACTTCTTTAGAATACCTATCCAGAATTTTAAAGTTTAACAGGTTGCTTAATATAAGGATTAAGTAAAATTGATGAATACAAAAAATATCAAATTTTCTCTTTATAATTTCTTTGTCTGTACCGTCTACACATGGTACCATTATTTAGATGCACAACAGCAAGATTATAGCCCTTTCACTTAGGCAAAAAGCCATTAAAATCGTGACTTTTAAACTCGAAATACATTTAAGCCTAATAGGCTGAGTTATTTAAGATCTGCACACTGCGAACCCACCGCTTCAACTTAACAAGAAACCCGAACTAATGGGTGTTCTGAAATTCATCTTAAGCTGGAAGCACTTCCCAGCTTTTTAATCGACGAAAATTTAACTGGGGTGGAGGGGGAAAGGACATGCGACGGGCGGCGTAACGATCATTGCATTTATTCCACTTCTCATAAACTGTGCAATCTGACGCGCGAGAACTCTACTTTAACACCCTCAACCGCTCGAATCATTAAAGGATGAATGAAGATTATGTTGTTAGGGGGAGGCCATGCTTTTCTTAGGTTAGTGCGTTTTGTGCCTTAATAACGCGGGCTGTTATGGAGACGCTTTCCCACGGGCTGTGAGGGCCTTAATTGCGGTTTTCATTTTTCCGCCTTTGGGGACCGCGAAAATTGGTTTTTCGCAGACGAAAACATCTCCCGCAAAGAAGAAGTTGAAGTCCCTTCTCTTGAAAAATATCAACTCATTCCTCGCCTCCCTCTGGATATTTTCCTTTTGTGGCTTCATAATTATCTTCCATCTTCTTCACAATGGCGGCCATTACCGGCACGCGTGATTTTTCCTTTTGTGAGGGATTAAGAGGAGGACTCATTTTGTGCTAAAAATCGAACGGGACGCTCTCTTATTACTGGTCTTTTCGATCACCCCCTTAATGGTGAATGCCGGCTGCAGAAAGTGATCTTTCCCATTCCATCTTAGAAAGAGAGGGAGTTGGTACATGCCCACGCACATACACTCGAGCCGAGCTGAATATCGTCTGGCGGAAATTGAAAACTGCCCTCGGTTTTGGCAACGCATTAGGAGGGAGGTGAGGAGAAAAAGGTTTCTTCTTGGGTGGGGGTTAAGACTCATCATATAACGCAATTAACTATGCGGCTGTGGGGGCATAATTTGATGCTTCGTTGAAGATCCAGAAAGCATACCTCCTATCTTCTGCTATCTCATTTTTCCAGAGTCGTTTTATACCGTGGTAATGTGCTCCCCTTGTGTGTATTTACATCGCTTTATAATGAGTTAATAGGAGAAGCTTGGTGAAACCTTCTATTTTGGGATCTGATGATCCATTTTCGTCTCAATTTCATCCAGAAGATGGTCTCTTTAGAATATTCGAGTCGGGGGAAATATTGTTTGAATTTAAGTATTGAAAGGAACCTATAAGAGCTCTTATAAAATTGATACGACGCCTCGTTTCTATTGTTGACGTCAGCCCTAATTTGATTCTAGTTTATTCCTAATTTGATTCTATTTCTTTGCAACTACTTCCCCATGAAGTTCAATCAAATATAATATCCAAATATCCCTAATTAGTTTTCACCGAACCTGACAGAGGCAAATCCAGAAATAGACTAAAATAAAAGATAACAAGACGTTAAATCACAGCTTTTTTAGTAGTTTTAGAATATATGATAAATTTTACAAATCTAAAGATTCACATTTTTAAGCGTAATAGGATATATTTGCTAAAGATTTGAAGAAAAAAAATCGTTCTAATAATATTAATATAATTATACGTTCTAAAATTAATTAATTCTTTCATGTCCTGTATAATTTGCGATTGAATATTTCATTTTTTAGATTATTTCTTCCTTTTAATAATTAATATAATTAAATATTTTCTAATTTATATATCTTAATATGCGAATATTTATCTTATGTCTTAATATGCTAATATTTATCTTATATATCTTAAAATGTTAATATTTAGGATTTTATAATTAATATACTTCCTTCCTTTGCATTATTAAAACGCTTTTAAAGAATTTATAATTTATTTCTATTCTTTGCATTCTGAAAAACAACGAGATGTATTATTATACACATGCGAATATAAGGACTCCTTTTAGTTTTTAGAAATCTCAAAATAGGTATGTACGTTTGCTGCAGTTCTTAAAAATTAATCCAAAACACTTTGCTGTTAAAAGGTTTTTATAATAATCTGCCTATAAGAAGGTTCAAACTGGCCATTCAGACTGGACTTAGGAATGCAGAAGATAGCATGTAAAAACCGAAGATCTTTCCAAAAATATATTTGATTTTAAATTCTATACCCTCAGAGAAAACGAAAAATGAATGAATTAAATGGTCTATTTAAATTTGGTATGAAGGAGTATATGTCTATATCTCCTCACCTTCCAAGGTTCATTACCCCATTAGATAAGATGCTATTAATATAAACGTAGTAATATGTAGTAGATATATAATATTATAATATGTTGCAGATGTATCAGATAATAATATGTTGTAAATGTATCATATAATAATATGTTGTAGATATATCATATTATAATACGTTGTAGGTAATAGATAATATGTTACCCAGTAGATAAAATGCTGAATTGCTAATTTAAAAAAAAGGATTTCATCGTCAAGGTCAGTTGTAACAGAAATGTAAATGTAAATTAAAAGGTTATTTTAGATTCAAAATTTAAGAAACGTTTTACGAAAGATGAAAAATTTAATTTTTATCCGTAACGTAATTAAGTTCTGTTTTGGAAACTTAGTCTCATAATACAGGGATACTACAACTTACAGTCTTCGGAATTATATTGTGCATTAATCAAATACCTTAAACTGTTTCATTGCGAAACAATATTACACAATATTTCTTTAATTTTACAATAACTGATTCAATACATTCTAAAATTTGGATATTATTTTGAATAATTTTATAGAATAAAGATGTATTTCAAACAGATCTTTCGAAGAGATTTTTTCTGAAGTCTCGTTTTATAATTCAGTGCGACATAAAATATGTTTAGACATTTATCATACAGTAAGTAAACAAAATACTTTTTTTAGGAAACTTGTTATTATTTTTTCGTAATATCATAAGAAACAATATTTTTACCTTTCAATAATTTTTTTATATTAGAAAGCTAGAGTCATACAAAGTTTGGGCATTTAATAGTGGTATTCACTAAGCCAATAATGTATTAAAGGTGATATTAATGTTGGTATTAACATGAAATGTATACAGTTCTTCGATGTATCGGTGATTTATAGTAATTGTGTCTTTCAAAGTTAAAATGTTAGAATATCTAAAGAAGATAAGTTGGTACTTCATGTTTTAAGAGAATTTTTTTTCTAATTACTTGTTAGTTATTTCTGGAATCAAATATTAATCATTGGGGCCTAAATCTAGGTAATACTGTGGCAGATAAAACATTGTCATCCCCAGGAAGATGGGTCTAGAGGTTCTTAAAGTAATAAACTAATTCATTCATAGCATCAGGAAAACAGATATTTCAGATTAATTCACGATTTGTGCATCTCTGCAAAATTGCATAAAAATCGCGAAATACATCCAAAGACTAAAAAAAAAAAAGAGATAACTTTATTTAACTTGTAACTACACGTTACTGTTATTAAATTCCCAAGATACTAGAGTAATCTGGTTGGTAAGTAGTTGGAATCGCTTGGTTTTGAGTTTGAACTACACCGGATGGAGATTCCTAGTGTATATGGAGACTGGTGCATGTATAAATCGGTCATAGCAGCAGAGTCATCCAAGTACTACTAGTTGTCCTGGAACAGAGGTAATCGTTTTCTGATTAAGATCCAAATTATGATCTGCGGATGAGTGAATGAAGCCCACCCAGACACATTAGTATCTATGACACATTCTTGGCTCCAGATGGCGCTACTGAATCAAGAGACACTAAAACTTAGCTTAAAATCGCTGATTTCACCAACGGATTTATCTATGGCAAGTACCATAAAAACAATAACAACAAAAATTTGTCATTCTTCATATCAACATTTGAGAAAATTGGGTTGTGAAAAACTTACAGCAAATACGAACCAAGAAAAAAATTGCTTAAGGATGCCTAAATTAGATTTTTCTCTTCCGTTTATAAAAAAACACGAAAAGGAAAAGTAAGAAAAATCGTTCTGGAAATGTTAGGAATGCATTACTTCGCAAAGAAATTCCTTTGCCTTTGGACATTCTTAAGCTGATTGAGTCTAGAAGCAAATTAAGGATGAAAGGCAATTGGTTAGAGGAGGATTTACCTTAAATCCTAAATGATTAGGCGAATGAGATTCAATGGAATTATCGGCCACTTTCGTCAAAACGAAAATTGAAACATTAATTTCGAATCTAAGCATTATTCCTTATTAACTGTACAGAAATAATATAATTAAGCATTTCATGTAAAAAAATGACAGAAAATAAGATTAAAAGATATTCTGATTATTTTTACATCAAAATGAAACACATTATTTTTTTAAAATTAAGAAATTGTTTTTTCACAATTCAATGCTGTACTTGCCTAATAGATTTAACCTATAATTTCAATTATATAATTTTAAATTCAAAGTAATTTTAATTCTTTTGAATTATTTCCTATCCTCAAACAATTGAACTTTCATAGATGTTTGGACTAGTAAATCGCTTTTTGTGTAATCATTACTGCACACGAAAGATAGGAATGGAATTCGTTTTATGATGAATAAAAATTAATAGTTTTGATATAGTTCAAATTTTTTTTGTAAAACGTATACAACTTTTTGTGAATTCAGCTTATAAACTGCAACTTTAGCGTAATATACAGTAAATTATTTATTGAATCAATGAATTTTAATTTTTATCAATTCATTTTTTAAACCAGGAGGAGTTTAATACGACTAATAATTCCAGTGAGCTGTAATTCTAGGATAATGAAAACAGAGTGCCGAACTATACAATATTGTTTATATAAAAACTAGCTGTACCCGCATGACATTGCCCTTGGCAGAGGAACCAAGAAGGAAAATTAGCTTTAAACTTAAGTCTAACCTCCACCCGATATAACATGAGAATGTCACACAACATTAAACAAAATAAAAATATGTTGAGGTATTATGAGATTTGAATCGTTTCTTTTTGATATACACTTTTGAATCACTGTTTCAAATCAGACATAAACAAAGAAATGTATCGCATATGCAAATCACAGCTCTTGCTATTTGCACATGTGCACTTTCCAGTTTTCGCGCAGAGCAGGTAAATTAAAATCGCAATTATAAAACTCCTCTTTTTTATATGATTTTAATGTACTAAAACCTTTCCCAATAATTACTCTACAAAAAGGTATAAATATCTTCAAAGTCCGTTAACTATTCTACGGATTTTTGTGGTTTCAACATTCAGACGCTTTCAGGAGACTTCATTTAAAATTGTTACTCTTTTAGTGCAGCGGGTTCGGATTCAATGGACTTTACTTGAGGTCAGAACAAATAAATTTATTTAAAGCTATTTACAGGTATTTACAGGATGACTTGATAAATAAAACTTCGGATGAAATGAATCCAGCATTTAACAGTCACTAACATCGTAAATATTAGCCTTATGTACAATAAACACAGACTGCAAATCAGTATTGTATAGCCCAGCAAACAGTAAATCACTGCGAGCTAAATTATGCAACGTTAACAGCAACGTAAACCCATCTCACTAATAACCAGCGAGAAAAATAATCAGCTCATACAACGAGTCGCTACTCTTCCGAGAGTAACTGCCGAAACTGCGGCAACCCGTCCCTTATGTAGCCAAGTAAGCGAGCGGCCAAAAGGACGCGGAGCTTTGTGAACGATCCAGCGGCTACCTGACTATTCTTTTCGCCAAATCAACTCGGCTAGCACGAAATTCTTCGTCAGCCGTCACCAAAACCTTCTGCTTCGGCTACTTTTCGCGGCGCTCGCACGCTTGTAACAATATTATGTATAATTATCAAATTATATAAATGCTACATTACCAATTTTGTTCAGTATTTTATAATTTATATTCAACTAGCATGACTGAAAGTAAAAAATCCGTAATGACCAAAGTTGACCTTTGCATCATAAAATTTTAAACAATCATTCCAAGCAAAATTTATAAAATATAGTTTTGTTCGCAATAGTCAGTATATTTGCGTTCTGTTATTTTTACATATTCACATACTAATAGTTTATCTATCACTGCTTTTTAAATGAATTTTTCATTACGTTAATTGGCTCTTTTCGTAAGAATTAATGATTTTTGCTAATTACGCATTAAATGTTATAGTTGCAATTCATGAAGTGGTTGGCATAAAGAAATTAATATTAATACCATGTCTGAAACATGTCTAGTGTAACGTGTATCTCTCCAGAGTCAAAATCTATTACGAAATAGAATTAAAAAGAGCATATTTGTTGGCTTCTATTAAATTAAATGAAGCATTCGAACGGCACATTCAGCCAGTCAAATGAAAGACACTCCAATTTAGGATGTATTAATTTCATAATATAATATATAAATTAGTTTAACTATTATAATTAGTCATGATATAAAAGGTTATAACCACTTTATAACTCGTGCTTTTATATTTTTTTCTGAGTTTTTCTATTATGTTTGATAGAAGCTTCGGAAATATTTCAAATTCGAATTCCAGAGTTATTTGTCACACATTCAAAATTTGAGAATTTTTAGGAGTTTTTTCGGTTGTGTTTTTTTCCATCAATTTCCGGATGGGTTATGAAAACTGCTAATTTTTGCACTATTTTTCAAGTTCACAATCTGCCTATATATATATATATATATATATATATATATATATATAATTAATTAAATATATATATATATATATATAACTAATTTATTTATAATTGTTAATAAAATATTGTTTATTCAATCTTCCAATTCAAGTTTATCTAATCAAGTTCAAGTAAATTTTATTAAACTTGTAGTAGATGACATTTGATATTAATGCAGTTTTTTTAAATATTAATTTATTATTTTTTATTAATTAATTAAAAACTATTTTTCTCGCCAAAAAATCTTCATTTCCTTTAAGTAACGAGTTCAGTTTGTTTTTTCCCACCGCTAATGAGGTTAGGTTTAACATGTTTGCGGCCGATTATTTTAAACGATTCTGTTTATTTTCATAATGTCTGATGCATATGGAATCAAACATTGTAAATGAATCGAATTTTCGGATTCATTTTGAAGTACTTTCGAATTAAAATAATACAAAATAAAGAAAATCGTGCATTTGCGTTCTCACAATTGGCTTTGAATTTTCAATTGACGTCAATTCAATGCTATTATAATTTTTGATCAATTAATTACAGCAATTGCTATCGTTAGGCCGTGTTAATCTGGTTGGTATGGTGTTGGATTCCCATCCCTTGGGTTGCGAGTTCGAACACCATATTTAATATTGTAATTATATTATATTTCTATACATATTTATAATAGTTATAATTATATAATAAAGAGTAACCAAATCAAATTTTTCTTTGTTAACCTAAGCATGAATGGATTTTTTTTAAAAAAAATGTTTTTTATCGCTTTTGTTCAATATTAGAAAACTTTATAAATATAAATTCAATTAATGTAGAATCTTAGCTTTTTTGGAATTATAAATCTACTCACACGGTTCGTTACTGATTTTGATTTATTCTTTTTTTTCCCCGCTAGACTGGCGTGCATCGAACGAGTTCGAAATGTTAATTGGGTAATTATCTACCCCGCAGGTATATTTTTGGCCTTAAATTTTTTAGGGTTGGTTAGATATCTATAAATGTTCATTAGTTTTCCTTGATTTAATATAAATCAATACCCTAAAAGATAGTAATATATTTTAAGAAAACTTGATGTTGGAACATAGTATAATAATTTTTGCAGCATTTTACTAAAATTATTTACAATTGCATACAAATATTTAAGGTGCATTAAATTGTTACAATAGCAAATGAGCCCACCACCTGGTACTGCGGTAACGCGCCTTTCCCGTGATCTGGAGTCCTGGGTTCGAGTCCTGGTTAGGGCATGGCTGTTCTTCATATGTTTATCTGTGAAATGTTGGAATTTCCGCACCTGTAAAAAGGGTCTGTGCAAGCGGATGTAATACGTAAGTAGCTATTCTGTATGCGATGTCTTTATAAAATATATTGTTTGCTTTTGTAAGCCCCGTGTGATACTTAGTGCACATGGATTTATATATATAAAATAAAATTAGAGCAATAGATTATTGTAATCTCACCGGTTTAAGCAAAAAATTGATACAGTTAGTTCGTAGATTTGGAAATTCTTCGCGCTTTTGCGAAGGAGGGGTTTATTTCATCAAAACATTCTCCATGAGCACAATATCCTCTTGCAGACCTTTGCTGTCTCAACCACGTGTATTTTACGGTGCTTTCTATCCCACTGCAACTCCCTTCCAGTTCTTTATCCTCTGAACACTCAGGTTTCTTTACAGAACATCTAATTCAATGCCTTTTTCTGCCCCGGTATTCTATAGGATTTTTAAAAGTGGATATTTTGAGGACGCTGTTTTCAGGGCTTCTCCAGATATCACCGAGTTATCAAAGCCTATTGATTCGGATAACCAGTGTTTATAATATTTAAAATTGAATCTATTTCGTCAACAGCCCCTCTCTAATACCGAACAGTTACAATAGTTTTGAGTATCTTTCTTTCGAACAGATCAAAATATTTAGAAGAGACAAAAAAAGAGGGATATTTTTATTCATCAGTAGGATGAACTTAGATGATTCGTGGAAATTAAAAGGCATAGTGACCTTTCGTCTCTGTTGGCCTTCCTACCTACATGTACATTCGTTTAAAAGTTCTAGTATCGTTATCTGAAACGAACATTAATTGGATTTTTTTAGACGATTAAAATAGTTTTATTTAAAAGAAAGTATTTAATAACATAAATACTTTTTGTAGGGAATATTCTTGTCACTAGATTTGATGAGAATCCATAAAATTTTTTCTTTTTTTCCAAATTTGATTCGATTTAAAATGAACCCTCCTTTGCATGATTTTTTCTTTTTAAAAAAATCAGGGTGATGTAATTAATGCTCTAGATTAAAGGAAAAATATTTAAAAAAATCTTGGTGTAAATAAAAATATATATTATGTAAAAAACGATATGATGGAAATTTGCATCATCATGCATTGTCACACATTTAGCTCAGTACTAAATAAATTAAAAGAATATTCTTTACTAAATCTTCTTTATTCTGTATGATAATTTAATTAATTAATAATAAATTAATTTCCATAAAACAATTTAAAATCTCGCTCATTTCTTCCAGTCACAACAAACAGCGGAATGACAAGTTGTAGGCCTGGTAATTGACAGTGACGTTTGCTATTTTTTGACAACTGCGTTTTTTTGTACGCATTAGTCGCTTAAAAAGTTGCCAGCAACAACAAATTTACAGTACAAGGGTTTTGAGTACCTTTTTTTGTTGACTAAATATTATGATGGAAATTCCCATCATCATGCAAAGAAGGGTTAATCTTTAACTACTAAGATTTCAGATTAAAATGCTTGATTTATCTTAGAAAAATTATTATTTTAATTAATTACTCTGTTTTTGTTATTCATTAAATGATTACAATATGTCATTCAGGATTTTCATACTGAAATAAATTCTAGCATTAGATTTTTTTGTAAACTTAAATTTCATATTGATTTTTTCGCCTCATATTAAAATTGAATGGCAGAGTTGAAAAAGTTAGCATAGTTAAAAAAACATTTCATCACTAATTTAAAACTTTATTACAGAAATTCATCAAACAGTTAGTGAAACACGGGATAAAATAAGCATATCACGATTCTGACAATTAACGAATGATATAAAAAATCAAATGATAAAAATTTTGCTTTCCCATATTTTTTAATAAAATATTACTGAATATCAGAAAAACCCACATAATACTAAAATATTTTATATAAAATCTAATATTTTGAAATTTTAAAAAAAAGTTGACTATTTTTCATTCCAAATCTTTTAAACTTATTTTGATACCTCTAAAGGGAAATCTTGAACACAACCTGACATTATTATAAAAATATTAAATCACATTTTATTTCATGCAAATAATAAAAATAAAATTTAATTTAAATTTTGAAATAAATTATATATATATATATATATATATATATATATATATATATATATATATATATATATATATATATATATATATATAAAATTGGTGAAAAAGTAGTTTTTAAGGATAAAACATATTTTCTTGTATTTTTTAAAAATTATTTTAATGTCTATAGATTTCTAGCCTTATTATATCGGAAGCATGTCTGGAACAATCATATTTTCTCAATTTGACATCATTTAAATATTTATCTCCAAACTCTGAATTAAGACTCAAATATGAGAGTGAAAGATTACTTAAAAGCCACTCTATAGACAAAGGACTCCCCCCCTTCAATTATATATGAATCAGGGCAGCACTCCTCCCCCCAATCCGAATTAAATGCTTTTGACCTCCCGCTTGTAATTAGCGGACGCTGTGCCGCAGCCTTTTGTTTGCAACCTGGACTCCACGTGAAGACGCTTTAAATTAAAGCGGCGCGTTTTAAAACATTTAAAGCGAATCCTCGCTTCTCTCCTGACAAGCCGAGGAAGATATTAATAATCCAGCTGCAGAGCTGAAGCTGGAAATTCCTAATTCCTAATTCTGAAATGAGGTTGGCGTGCACAAATACGCTTCTCACGTGGAAATCCGCCGTGGAATTGTGCCAGGGGAATTCCCCTTTTGGGAATAAGTTCCCTTTATTGTGATAACTATAAATTAGAACAAGCTGCCTGCCCTGCTGAATTGCATATCGAACCTTTTAGGAATTTTAGCAGAAGGTTAATTATTATGTGAGTGAATTATACAGTAAAACTCGTCCCGAGGAAGCCATAAAATTTTTTATACTATTATTTGGACACCATGACTAATTGTTAAATATGTTAAAATAATTGCCTTTAAGGCCACATTTTATAATTATAAATTGGAATAAATTGTTTTGTCTTTTATGCCAACAGTGCTATGCTTTTTTTTGTCAAAATATTAAAATAGATATCTTTAAGAATACATAGTTTCATATTGATGAATATGTATAGTTATTAGCTGCTTTGAGGAATTTTAATTTGCTTATTATAACATTCTTCTGGGAAAGAATTATGCACTCTTCTTCTGGGTGAGAATTCAAAATATTAGGTTGGTAACTTAGTAATCGTGGATTCTAAATTAGAAGGATAATTCAAATTTTTTCCATCTTTCAGGCAGCATTATAGTTCTATGTTTATAAAATTTCTAATTTTTGCCAGCAAGAATTAAGTAAGTTTTTACATCATCATTGTCATTAAAAATTTTAATGTTTTAGGAGTTAGCATAGAATGAAATGAATGGTAATGTGAAGGTGCAAAGTCAGGACATCACTATCTATGTGACAGCAAATCCTAACCTAATCGCAATAATGTTATTATTTTTTCTAATGGCACTTGTCATGAGCATGCCTGCTGACGCAACAGCAAAATTAAAACTAAATGAGCATCTCTTGTTTGAAGTAGCGCCAACTAAAGCCAAAAATACGACTTATGTATAGTTATTAGCTTCTCATTCATCCCATTCTTTTGCATAACCCCTTTTTACAAGGGGGGGACGGGCGTACACATTTACACTTTTCATAGATAGACCATAGAAGAAGAGCAACCATGCCCGCAACAGGACTTGAATCCGGGAAGCCCAAATCACGTGGAAGACAAGCTACCCCTAATACAAGACGCTAGAAACGAAATAATTTTTTGAAAGTGATAAAAAAAATTGTTATTCGTTCAAAAATTCATTCTTATAGACGAAATATAATTTCTTGTGTGATTACGATGCGTTTTTGTCTCTAAAAAAATAGAATAAAATATGTATGAAAAGCAAGTCCTTGTTCTTCAGTTTTGAAATTAGAATAAAAACTAAACTAAATAACAAATCGTTATAATTGTGATACAAAATTAAAGGTGGTCAAGAAAATACCATAAATTTGGTATTTTGAACATGTTTGCAAAACAAAAGGATAAGAGGGTGCTTTAATAAACGTTGTAGTTACTTAGTTGCCAAACCAATACAATAATATACTATAGATTATTATGTATTGTATAATATATTATGTAAAAATCTTGTGGGTGATAATTGTATGGCATTCTCAGAACTCACCATTTTCCCAATATGGTTAGAAAAATTATTGTCAAAATTTTATGAAGCATAGGATTTTCAAATCACATACTTTTATAATGATTATTACAAATTTCTCAAACTATCCATTGAATCTATTAAATAGTGAAATTAAAACACTTAACTAATTGTATGTATGTATTTTTGAATTCAAGTATTGTATACACACAAATAGGATACATTAAAGCAAAAGAGGATTTTAATAAAATTTTAAAGTGTTTCCATGTTGTTGGTGATAAAGTTATATTCCAGTTTTCATCTATTTAGATATCTGCATTTTTGATATATTGCATCGGTATTGTTATGAATAGTTTATCTTGTGCAGTACGAATTATACAGTCAGTTTGATTGAAATCTACAATTTTGGTCTGATTATCATATTTTAACTCCAGGGATGAACAGAAAAAAGGGGAATCAAATCTTTAGAACAATAAAAACAGATGAAAGTTCTCTCTCTCTCTCTCTCTTTCTTTCTTGAAACACTGATTCCTTTAGAAAACGTTCATTGTTTAGTCTTGTCATTATTCGTAAGATTACCATCCTAAATAACAATAAGATAATTACAAAATGTAAACCTAGCGCTAAACTGCTCTCTTTTTATTCGTATATTTGAATCAGTAACAATTAAAATAAAAGAAAAAAAACAAATTCATAAAATTAAATATAATATAAAGAAAAGGAAATTGCGATCTTGAATTTCAAGTTATCAGGTGAGAAAATTATTATTTTTTAAATCAGTATTTGTTTTAATTAATTTAAGCTATTAAACAATGTAAACTGGTTTAAGACAATCATGATGCTTCTCTGTGTCTATCCCCCTTCTCTCTCCCTCTCTCAATATATATATATATATATATATATATAATATTTGCGAGTGTGTGTAATGATATTTTAAACTCTTAATTTAAAACCTTATTACTTTCCAAAGCTTTATGCTAATTTAACATCATATTCTCTTATTTCCTAATCCATTTCTCTTTTCCTAGTTAATTAATTCAACAGAAGGTGTGTAATCTTCTAAAAGCCAAAATTGTTGAATCGGCTAAAAGCCACAGATTCTCACGCTCAGTGAGATAAATGAAAATTATCCAGGCAAGCACATTCCTTTTAAAAGATCAATGTATTTCTCTTGCCTGTTAGGCATGTATTGTGGAAATCGCCATCGAAATCTGATTATATAAGGACTGTGAACAAATATTTTCCCTATCAAAATCTTGGTATTTAAGACCAGGAATAATGATTACCTGCCCCCTTTTTTTACACTTCAACTGTTTCGTCATTCCGTTTTGTGTTGTTCTGTGTTTTCATCGTTTTTTGCTTGTACATAATGCCTGCTTCCCGTGATCTCATAAAACGAACTTAAAAATGCAACCTGTCTTCTGCCAAAATTTTGGCCACGACTCTGCTATCTGCTTTCAAG
>JAOUZG010029841.1:676262-717876 GCA_026289955.1 Argiope argentata | reverse complement strand
GGAATAGTGTGATTTGGTGATTACACTATATGAGTTCTCATTCTTTGAATTCCTTCGTTGATTCTATTTCTTGTACGATCGGCTTCCTGACATAGGAATAGTGTGTCTCCCCCGTGATCTGGTGTGACGGGTTCGAGAAGTTTGTCACAGTTTCGGAAGGGTTGTTCTTCTTCGAATTTCAATCTGTGAGGTGTGTGGATATTAAATGGGATTATGCAAGCGAATGTAACGCCTGAAATAACTAAGTTATACTCTTGGCTCTAGTTTACACCATTGAAAAAAACAAGAGATGCTTACTCGGCTCATACCGCTGACAGATAACTGTCAGTTGGCTTGTAAAGTGCCATAAGTACAACAGTAACAACATTCCTTCCACTTCTTCCTTCTGTAAATTTTCAATTTGAGACACAAATTGTTCCTTTGCCTTTGTCGATCGGACACTTTTTTTCCCAAAATGATATACCATTATATATTATGCAAATGATATACCCTTATATATTATCCAAATGATATACCATTATATATTATGCAAATGATATACCATTATATATTATCCAAATGATATACCATTATATATTATGCAAATGATATACCATTATATATTATCCAAATGATATACCATAATACAGGGTGTCCAAAAAGTTTCCGTACTGATGATTTGTAAATTTATTTTACAAAAACAATAGGTTTTAAAAGAATTATTTTTATGTCAATGATAAAAAGCACTTTTAACATAACTAATGAAAAAATACCGAACTTACATTTATAATAAATGTTCAAAATGTCCACCCTTTTCTTGGAGACAAAGCTGAACTTGTTTGCACATGTTTTTCGAAACGCGTTTTAACAAGCTAGGAGTGAGTTCTTGTATCCTTTCAGTAATTGCAATTTTCAAATCATCCATTGTTTGAGGATCACCTTCATAAATTTTGTCCTTTAAATATCCCCAAAGAAAAAAAGTCCGGGATGGTCACATCAGGGGATAGAGGTGGCCAAAGATTTTTTGAGATAAGTCTATCGTCGAAAAAAGCTTCAAGCATGTTCATGGTTTCATTACTCGTATGGCAAAATTTAATATACTTGAAAAAAATCATGGACAATGACTTTTTAAATTTGGAGTACGGGAGCTTTTTGGACACCCGGTATATTATCCAAATGATATACCATTATATATTATCCAAATGATATACCATTAGGTATATAATTTTTACCAAAATGATTTACTTTAAAAAAGCGAAGTTATATGGACAGCAGCAAAAAATATATAATAATTTGCTCTTTTGAGATTAGGGTTTATTATTATTTCACTTCATTCATAGACATGTTCTTTTACCATCTGTAAGATTCCATTATAGAATGATGACTACGAAGTTGTGACTGTCTCGACATAGCTTCTCCCAGGGGTCTGACGATTCGGGGCCCGGCGGCCCCCTGGACTGTTGGCCTTTCCTGTCCAAAGTTCGTTGGGTGGTAAGGTTCGCTTGCCGGCCTCCCCTGAGTTCTGTGTAAGACTAATTGTTGAACGGCCATGGGGGAGTGTCCCTGCTCTTTGTGTGGAGATTCCATTTAGGACCACGATTTATTCCTTTGATTTTTGTGATTCGTAACATCATATCAATTTTCAAAATGCTGTGTCGTACATAACAGCCTAACATAATCAAATACATCTCTTTCTGATCAGGTTTTAACTGAAGGTAATTCAATATGTCTTCTAAATAGACATACATACGGATCGTGTCTTCAACCGCGTGTGTTACATAATTTCTTTAATATATTTCTCTAGGGATAATTTCCTTTCTATTTTATATTGAAATTAAATCTTTACCTCTACTTGGAATATCCAGCTGGAGTAGGCTCTTCAAAACTATCTTGCATACTCTGAAATAAACTTGTGATGCCAGAGAACACATTGGCGCACAATAGTTACCAAATATTACTTTTTGTTGTGAAATTAGCATTTTTACTATCATGTGATTTTTGGAAAGTTTAACAGGCAAACTTTATTTTCGCGTCGTATGCATATTTCTCAAATTATCTAGAATGTAATAGATTCCAAGATAAAAATTATTTGAATAAGTAAATGCTTTATGAAAGATTAAACTTATCATTATCTGCCAGTTATGTAAAATGCCATAAGTATTATCAATAATAACAAAGTTATTATCAGTGATAATTTTTTTAAAAAAATACTGCATACTTTGAAAAAAAAAAGGATTGTAAAGCATGAATAATTGGATCTAACTTAAAATCTGTGATCTGTTACATTTTCAAAGGACAAATGCAATCCGATTTCATTAAATTTTATTTCAAATACCGCTTTTTTTAATTCATGGACTACTGAGTAAAATATTAATTCTTCAAAAATATATTTAAATTTATTTCTGCATATATTTTAATAAAAATATTTTTACAATAAATGGAATTTTAGTTTTTTTCACCTGAATTACCAGAAATAATTATTGTTTGGTTAGGCTATTAAATTTATTTTAGTTTAATTATATTAACATTCCATTTTAGAGCAATTCTAGGGCTATTCTGGGATGCACCATGTAATTTTGAGTCTCTGTCAGAAGACGAAGACAACATCTGAACTGACACCCCTTTCTCTCTCCAAACTTCCGACCACACCAGTAGGAAAACATGGCTCCGACAGATTTAACGTACACCGGACCCGATAATATGAAGGTTCTGCGTTGGAGTGGCTAAGTACATTGATTTATTTTAAATATTGCTCTTCGAATAGATTTACTGTACAAACAGAATGAAACTCCTGGTTTAAAATATTACTACTTCCAGTTTTGTTTTTGTTTGTTGTGTGCCATTAAAACTATTATTAGTAGCTCTATCTTACTTAGATGAAAATAAACTATGGTTCAGCAATTTGAAAAGTTAGAGTTTTATTCTTATATCATGAAATATATATATATATATATATATATATATATATATTATTAAGAAATGCTTTTTCGACACAAGAGAATACCTTAACTCATATTTATGTTTAGAAAATAGCAAAATAGTACACTGTCCTAGAGTATGAAGAAATGTACAAAATTTCAAAACTTTAGAGTAAGATGAATTGGCGGAAGTAGAAAACCCATTATAAATTCCTTCTTCCCAAACACAAATCATCTTAAATAAAATTATGCAACAAATGCATCTCACTACTATTTTCGATGATTAATGCCATCCTAATCGATGATTTATATGATTTGTTTCTCCGTACCCAACCAACTTTCGCCCCAGCAGCCATCCAATTTCTTTCGTGCCAAAAGGGAACTGCCCTCCATCCCTCCAATTGCGTTATCCCTCTGACGATAATCACCTCACGGACGTGTGTCACCCCCCGCCTCTCATTAGGTGGCGTCAAGAAGCAAAAGATATCCAAATATTGGCCCCCCACCGGACTCTGACCTTCATCTTGTCGAGCATCCATCTTCCTCTGCCCGGGATGTGATTCTATTACCATCGAGATCCCGATGCTTATCTCCCGGCATTGAGAGATGAGGGCTCCTCTGGATCTATGGCAAAATGAAGAGAACGTCGCTCGCAGCGGACGGGAATTAATTGGCACTTTAAGCAAAGAAGAAGGTGGATTTGTTTATCTCTTCAGAAGGATTTTCGAGTCCCCCAGGTCTTAATCAGTTTAATAATTCCTTTAGAAACAATGGGGATGGAATTCCTCGAGATATTCTGAGAATGTAACTATGAGGAAATATTTTCCTTTTAACCTTTTCTTGAAAACATTCTCTCTGGTCTAATGCAGGCGTGATTCTAGAATCTATAAGGATACAAATCTTGCTTCTCTCATATTTGAGGGATTTTCTAATCACACTGAAAATGTTCTATTCTTAGTTCCCATAATTCGAATCCAATTATGGAGGAGTCGCGGTGACCTCGTAGTAAGATCTCGGTTCCACCGATGAAAAGTGTGTAAGTGAGTCTCGTACAAGCTAAATATGTGGGGTCCAAACGTCCCCCCGATAATGTGGTGTGTAAGTTTGTAGAGGGTGTGAAAACTCAGGTGTTGCCCTCGTCATCGCCACCGTTCAAAATTAGGAGATTGGTCTCAAAATAACCTTGGTGTTGCTTTAAAACAGGACGTTAATGAAACTAAACTAAGCCTTGTTAACGTAATCCCGTAAAGCCATCAATTGGGGGTACTGGATAAAAGTAAATATGTTCTTAGTGTTTATGTATTTTGCAATATTATTTTATATCAAAATTTGTAATATCCAACTTCACATAATAAAAACAATGGGGAGTATAATCTTAAATTCACCTTTCATACTGACACTGTCGTTATCGTGATTTATGTCAATGGTTTGAAATTATATCATTTGATGATCAGTTCTTCTCTTAATTATAACAGAGAAAGGTATATCTAACCAGTTAATCTAAAAGTGATAACTAAATTTATTACATTTAAAAAATAGATTTGATAAAATAAATCAGTGGTTAATAAAGATAGGGATTATCCTCAAATAATTTCTAAAATTCCCCAAATGAAAATGATATATCGAACTCAATGATATTAGAGGGAAGCTTATTTACAATAGTGATGATTTTAATAAAATATTACAATATTATTTTATTATTAAATTTTTTAGTAATTAGGTTTATTTAGGAATATTTGATTATAAAAATGTATTATTACTAGTAATTATACTAGATTTTTTAGGTAAATATTTTGCTAAAGAACATTTGCTTTAATCAAAGGTATGGCTTCGAAAATATTGTCCGAACTGTTTAAACTGTTTAAAAGGTAATGAAAAATCATAACAGCTTTTCTAATTTAATATTGCTTTATTAATACTGATTCATCTTGATTTTTATATAGGAAGAAATTATATACAAGATTCTTAACCAATCTTACTTACGTATTCGAAAAACAAGTATTCTCAATCTTATTTACAAGTATTAAATCTAAGCTTATACAGACTTATCAGCATTTTATTTTGATTTTTTGTTATATTCATTTGCATAAATAATAAGTACTAGTTTCTTTATTATTTACATTTATAGAGATAATCTGCATTTCTTTTGCATAGGAAAACGCCCCTATGCAGATAGCAAATATCTAAAAATATTCTTTATAGTTTTTTGGCCTAACAATTTATTATCCATGTCAATTTTATACTTCAATACAGTCTTGAAAGCATATTTCACATAAATATTTTGAACTAATATCTGATATTTTTTGCATAGAACTTTTGAGGATAATGACTAGTTGAGACGTCAATAAAACAAGCGCAAAAAATATTCTACTTAAAATATCTGATCATTTCCTCACTATTAATATAGATAATATTTTTTGAAAAATATGTATATTACATATCAATAATATTTATTGGAAAAGTTACTGATCCTTTTAGCAATCAGAATATCACTACCGAACTCTTTTAAACTGATCTTTAGGTAAATCATACTCTTCGACACAGATGGCTCTATTGAAACAAGGACGCTATTACCCGGCTTAAAATCTTTGATTTCGTTATTAGGCTGGTCTGGGACAAGTGCATTAGCAATAACACCAACAACCAAACTGATCTGCTCGTCTTCTCATCAATCAGGTGAAAGTTTTAAATCTTTGCTATGATTCTTTATGGGTATTTTCTGTAAAAAATTTATTTACTGCTAGAGAAAGAAAATGAAATTATCAAGATTTTTTATAAATAAAAATATTGAATTATTAAGAACTGAATACAGAGAAAGCATCACTTTTCCACTAAAATTCCTGTTTTAAAGAGATATTTTACTCTCTCATATTGCAAAGTTAAAATAATATATTTTCTTTAGTAGAAATGCAGAGGAGCGTGAAGAACGATTTTCCATATTATGATCGATATAGATGTTCCTTATTTATATATACAACATATCCTCCAGAAATTGATCCTGGCCGTAACATCTTGACCGCTGTCATCGAACAACGTGAACACGTTATTGCATTTGATGCCACTTTTTTTCTTCTAAAAATAAAACAAAAACGTGAAAGCAGAAGGGACATTGTAGAACAATCGTAATGCTGCTGAACCCTCCCCAGAAAACTTCAGCATAAAGGAAAAGGTGTAATCCTGGAGAGTGAGGGGGGGGTAGCTCGAAGGTAGGAAGGAGTGACCTATGCATTATTTATGAGGGCTGCAAAGTGGACTCTTCAGGCGATGGATCGAAGGACCCTCTACCCTCACCCATCCGTCCATACCTTTGTATTAAGGAACGATGTCTACCGTAGACACCAGGGAAATGTCCTCGCAGAGGGGGGGGGGAGGGAATTTGAATGCGCAGGAATTCCTCCTGCCAGCAAAAAGAAAACCCATCCATCAATGGAGGTGGACAGGGGTCAATTCCTTGGAGGAAGGGTTCTGGGGGAAATTAAAATTTGGAGAGGGAGGATAGGAACTTTGAAAACGGGGCTTGTTTTGCTCTTTACTGCAGAGTTTCTACTAAAATTCCAATATAAACTAATAATTTCCTATTTACTAGTATCATTAATCAACGATCTTTTAGATCATGTGTGGAAGTAGGAAGTAAAGGCATTTCAAGCAGCGTTTTTAATTTCTCGTATGCGAATGGAAACATTATAAATACTCGAGATTTTAATGAATCTTTACGTTTTAGACTACCCTGATTTTGAAAAACAAATTTCTGTAGAATGTCCATCTCTTTGTGACAAAGATAACTGTAAAACACGCTGAATTAGATGGATTTGATACAATCTTTTTACCATATTAAGCAGATTTGTATCAAATTTTAAGCAAAAATCTTTCAGAAAAATTCCATCTGTGTAGATGTTCGAATGTAGGTTAAAATGATAATTGCAAAAGGAATAGAGCTAGATAGATAAAATTCATCACACAGATTTATTGTTGTTTGTTTCTTAAGGTTTCTATTGTTCTATTTGTTTCTTAAGATACTAGTTATAGACGAGCCTGCTGACTATAGGGATTTTATTTCGAGATAACGCTTCTTATTTTCATATAGTTTCATCTAGAGCAGGGATGTACAACCTATGGCCGGCGGGCCAAAATTGGCCAGCGAAAATCGTTAGTAAAATAAGACTAATTTAAAATGGGATGAGACATTTTCAAATAAACAGGATAAAAATCTGATACGAAAACGATTCTGCATCAGAATAAATAATTTACAGTTGTTCATCAAGTTTATTTACTTTTTTATTACACGGCTTTTCAGTGTGTTCCCTTCACGGCTACCTGCGAGTACGATTTTCGTATAGAAAAAGCTCGTGGACGTGAAAGATTTCCACACATGAAAATGCGGTATGAGGATCAAATTCAAATCTTGCGTAAAGCATTTGATTATCGGTTTTCAGATTTTGAAAAGTGCCAAACAAAAATTGATGTATTTTCTTCTCCATTTTCTGTTGATGTAAATCTAGGGGATGAGAGAATGCAGTTAGCCTTAATTGATTTACAGAATTCTGATTTTTTTCAAAATTTAATTCAAAGAAAAACCGATATTAGAATTTTATAAAGATTCACTCGAGGAATTTGTGCTTAAAGCAAAATGCAGCTGCATGTACAACTTTCTTTGGCAGCACTTACATTTGTGAGCAACCTTTCTCACTAATGAATTTAAACAAATCCAAAATAAGATGTGGAATAACAGATGAAAGCCTTTCTGCTGATCTACGTATTGCCACAGCTAATCTTAAGTCCCACATAAAATCAGTAACTTCAAATATTCAGTCCCAGCCATCTCATTAATTTTTACTAATTTTGATAATTAATTTTTTTCTCAAGATTTAAATTGTGTTCTCTATATAATTACCAAAAAGTTTTTCTTTGTTATTCTATTTCAAGTTTGCCCACTTTTTGGTCGGAATCTTTTTTTAGCTAAAGGATTTTAATCATAGCTATAATGTTTGTGTTTTATTCATTTATTTATTCCATAATGTGTGTATTAGTAAAATAAGTAAAGTAATGATTGTAATTCTTGTGTATCGCTCTCCCCCAGGATTTTCACTTTTTAAATATTTTTTTTAACATTTATGTGCTGTTTTGACCCTTGTCATGATCCCTTTTCACATTTTGGCTCCTCATTCTGAAAAGGTTGTGCATCCCTGATCTAGAGCAAAGAGTACGTCTTAACTACTCATGCATCACATTCGTTGCATAGATCCTTATTACAGGGAAGTATATTCAAACATCTCACAGATAGAACACAGAGGATGAACAACCATGTCCAAACCGGTATTTGAACCCGGTAAAAGAGAACTACCCCGGTTCCAGGATTTTGACAGTACACAGATTTAAAATCTATAATGTAAAATTTGTCAAATTTTGAGCCAAATCCAACTGCAGATTGACTGTCTGTCGGTCTGTACTTTCAGATTCAAAATAAAATAACTTAAAAGTACAATTATCTAAATTTGTCAAATTTGACATGGGATTTTATGACTACATGTGATGTTTTGAATTTTGGTTCAAATCAGTTGAAAAAAAAATATGCTAATAACACAAATTTGATGTTTGAATACTGTTTGGGATAAATCGCCAAAGAACTAGTCAAGAATGACATGGTAGATTCAGTAAAAATACGAAATTCACCGTAAAGTATATTTAGCAAATATTGGACTCCAAAGCGAAGTAAAGGGTTTTCTAGCATGCCAGGCTTATTAGAGAATATGCTATAAGCTTCTGGGAGGGACAATGATGTCGTTACAATGCACAGAAAGAGCATCAAAAACGAAGTTCCAGGTTGATTCATCAATTATAGCGAGCTTCGCTGTATAACGCCCAAAACTGAACATCAAGATAACCTGGAAAGATTCCGACATCACCTGCTTTCACCAGAAACCAATTCAATTTGTAATACCCAACTTCTATTGAACGCAAATTGTTACTTTTCTTAACTTTCCAAAGTTGCTACCCGTAATATATTCATTTCCTTCGGAGTAATGTGATCAAATTGCTATCTGCCGGGCAATCTGACATTCACAACTTTAAAATTGTACTTAATAATTCATTGTATAGCTATATAACCATTAGTGACTACAGCAAATAAAACCTAGGAAAACGTCATTTTGAGTACGTGATTATATGAAATGAACAGGAAATGTGATATAATGTGATAAAATACAAAATTCTTAGAAACATTTAAATACAATGACGTGTAAATAAAATATGAATAAATTCAAGACAAATTGAATGAAAATAAGATTTAAATTAAGAATGAAATGAAGTCTGCTGTGCACATTTCAATGTATCATTTCAGAATACAATTTCTTGAACGGCCGAGCACCACGTGTTCGTGCAAGTTAAATTCTATTCTTATTCATTTTAATCATTTCATTGAATTAACAATTTTAGTATTGCAAACGATAAAAAAAAACTTTGTCTCGCTTTAATTGTTTAAAAAAAATATCACATTTTCTGTTCATTTCATATAATCACGTACTCAAAATGACGTTTTTCTAGGTTTTATTTGCTGTAGTCATTAACTTTTTTTTAACCAGAGCTTTTGTAAATGGGATGGCATCCCGTTATTAAAAGTTAAGTTTTTCAGATGCTCGTGCAGATAATAAATTTTTATTATAGGGATTTTTGTTGACGCTAAACACCTCATCCCAAAAATAACATCATGTTCTGACATGATAAAAATATCGTAAATTGTTTTGGAGTATAAATCTAATATATCTTGCATATGTTCAAACATTTCTTTCTTTCTGAATTAATTTCAATGACTAAAACTTAAAAAAATTCTTTTTATAATAACATTTATGTGATATTAAACTTAGGAAATGCTTATTAAAATCCTTTTCTCATGTGATTACATATAATTTAAAAAGTCATAGAATTATCTAATTAAAAATTGTAAGTAAAAATAATTTTTACCCAATCGAAAATTTAAAAACATTATGAATTTATACATCTACTAATTTTTTGAAATGTCATTGGTCCTTGGCTTATATATATTGATTTAGTTTCTATTAGTTTCATTCGAATAACATCCCATTTTATAGCTACTTCGAAGTTTGTAGTGGATCAGGAAGTTTACAAATATGTATTATGGTTGTAAATATTGATTGTGGATTTCTCCTATATCTGATTAATTTACACTACCCAAGCAGAACTTCGTGAAAGAGATACCAGATATCTCTCGTATCTCGCAAGAATACCCATCTTTCTCTACGCTATCCTAATCAACTTTCACCCAACTCCAATCACAATTACCTCCCTATCGGCTCTGTGACACGACCGTCAAAACCCGCAATCTGGGGCCATCAACACGAGTGACAGACGGACGGACACACTCATCCCTACACCCTTTTACCCAAATGATTGGAGGAAGTGGAAGGAGGGCCTTCGGTTCCGTTATCGGCTTCCTCCTAGGGTAGGAGGGGAGGAGACACTGTGGAAGTTCCAAGCTTCCGTTCCGATAGTACAGAAGTCGTCCCCAACATCGGAAGACAATTCCTGTATCGCGGGATTGCAATTAACAAGAGGGGTTTCTCTCTCCTTAGGTTATTAATAACGTGCTGGGGTGGTCTGAAGATGGTTGTAGAATTATCTTTTATTGTAAGTTGTGGGTTTCAGGTAATCTAAGAATGTCGATTAAGGATTGGTTTGGAATGTTTAAATTTATAAACTTTTCTGGTAAATAAATGAAATTAAATCAAAGTATCTAGTTTCAGAATTCAGTATGTTTTAACCCCTTCTTGGTCAGTGATGTACTGATAGAATATTTTTCTCTTGTGTATAGGTTCATTTTTTTATAATCCATCAGAATAAATAGTTAGCATTACACTGACTCTGCTACATTAGGTTAGTAATTAATGAAGATGCATTTTTATTGGTTGAAAATTAACCTGTTAACTTGGTAGGACGAAATATTTCAATGCAAACTGAATTGAATATAAGTGAACTGCCCAGTTAACACGCTAAATTTGCATACATAATTTAGGTTTAAAATATGAATAATTCATTTTTTATTCAAACAATATAAACAAGCTTTTGTAGAGATTAAATTGATTGATTTCACTTGTTAATCAAAGTAATTTTATCATATTTAAAAAAATTAACCAGGAGATGCGGTCATCTTATAACCCACTTACTGGAGAAGCAATTAAATATTAAATATCTCTTGTTGGAAGTAAATGTATATCGTTATGCGTTATCTTGCAGGTAGTTGCACTTTATAATGTTTTTGAATTGTTTATTTATTTATTGTAACTTTTAATTTAAATTACGTTTTTATTTAATCACATCCAGAATCTCCCCTTCCGAAGTAAGGACTTAAGAACTGAAAGCACGGTTCCTCACAAAATATTCAGCGGGTTCAAGCTAAGAACATCTTAATGTCTAAATATGTTCTGTTCTCAACTGGTAAATGAGAAAGTTTGTCATAAAATGTTCTCATAAATGTCGTTATCATTATCTGAGCTCGATTATTACTATAAATTTGGTAGAGGCGTTTTACTGTAAATTTTAAAAAAGATTATCATTATATCTTACTATACAGTTTTCAGAACTGTATAATATGTGTTACTGATATACTTTCTTTTAAAACTTTTCATTAAAATAATTCTAAGATTATTTGGGGATGGACCTCGTAGTTTTGAACCGCAGTCAGATGATGAAGAGAACGTCTGAACTGCAGCCCCTTTAATGAAACTTCCACACCAAACCAGCAAGAGGACGTTTGCCCTAGACGGATTTTAAGTGCGTCAGATTCGCTTATACGATGGTCGTTGGTCTTTTTGCTACAAGATAAGGAATTACGACACTTAAATCAACAATATTTGAAAAATATGGTCCATTATGGGTATTATAACTTCAATAGATTAGCTTAGTTATTTAATAAGTTTAATAACTAATGTAATCTTCTCCCAAATTTTTTCTAATATCCTCTAATAAACTTATCATTCCAAAAATCGCCTTTAAATGGCACTGGTGTACAATAGTGACGATATATTAATTTTTGAAGTGAATTAAGCCTTTTCTCTGAGTTTATGGGACAATTTTGTCAATTTTTGTCAATTTTGGAGCATTATTTGGCGATTTATTCCTATCACGGGTTAAAAGTAATCAAAAATAGAATATATGTTTTAAAATATTTTATTCAATCGATTTTTAAAAAAATGTCCTAAAACTGCATTTATATTAAATTTGATATGAGAATTTTTGTCGGCGTCCTGGCAAAAAGGAAGCGTTTCCTCCTTGTAATCTGGACGTCACAGATTCGAGTCTCGGTCAGGGCATGGTTGTTCTTCTGTGTACTATCTGTGAGACGTGTGAATTTGCCCCCCTGTAAAATGGGGCTCTTCAAGCGAATGTGATAATTGTGCGTCATCTTCATCTGAGCTGGAAGTCAGATTTCTGGCCTCGGGCGCTGAAGGGTCCATATCCTCAGAAGGGATTGTACACTTCCTTCCGTTGTAAAGCGGACTTGACATCATAATCAGATTTTTGACATTTAATTCATTACTCTTTTTGATTATCATGTATCTAAAAATGCAGATAGACAGATAATAAACTTGCAATTGCATTTGGCTGAAATTTCAGCAAGTATTGACATTATAAATGTTAAATTTGTAAACCAAATTTTTTTCTAGTTCTCTTTGTTTTGTCAGCACCGTGTCAACTTATATTCGAAAAAAAGGGCAGACATATTTTATTCCAGATTCGATAGTAATCTGCAGATTTGGAGTAAAAACTGTATACAGAATTTCAACTGTCTGGCTAAAAACGTTTGTGAGTTATCTTTATCACGGACATAGAGACATAAATTTTCCAAATATGTGATTTTCGAACTCTGATTGGTATAATACATGGCTGTTCGTTTAAATATCGAGCTCAAATTTTTTGACGATAACAACACTTTTTATATAATAAGCAGTCTATTTAAATCTTTTTTTCCATACGTTTTCTCCAAATAAGTAGCTTTGTCCGAACTTTTCAAAATGCTTATATTTCTACGATAATAAGGAGTCTTATCCAAACCTTGTACCCTTAGTAACATATCAATAATAATCAAAAGTAAAAAGAAGTATTATGTAATATTTGACATTATTATATAATCTTTATCCTCGGAAGTATGTTTCAGAATTCGAACACCAACAATTTCAAGTTCTGTAAAAACCATGCATTTGAGTATTTACATTATAATTTTTCTGCTTCGCTTCAAAATTCCTGAACATTTCATTAAGCTTCATTGGTTAACATTTGTGTAGATTCATCTAGCTTAAGAGACATATAATGTTATTTTATGATCGATATTTAGAATTATGAAGTAAAAATTCAAATATTTGAATTCAAGGATTTAATATCGAAATTAAAATATTCCATTTTAGCGTACTATCTCTAAGCTAATCGTAATTCATTTGGAAAATAAATAATACTTTAATAAAATAAGAGAAAATAAGGGAATAGTAATTATTATGCTATCTACTTTAAATCCATTATTTTTATAATGTGAGGAATTAAATTACTTTTTCACATGTACCTTAATAGGCATAATCCATTATGTTTTTATTCGTTGTTTTAGACATATCAGAAACTTTTGTGCCATTGCAATTTATTTTCAAACTTCACTGTTTGAAGTTACAAATGCTGTACTTACATTTTGTTTATTAACAGTAAGTACTACTATTTAATTAACCTGAACACAGGATTAAAGATAAATATAATTAATAGTGCTTCAAAAGGATACATTTTTAGGTCTCAGATTGGCACGTGGATCACAAATAAAATTTTATCGTTATTAATGGCCCTTCGGGACCACAGTTAACTTCCCGTGTATATCCGAGAATATAAGCTGTCTATTTTATTATTAATCAGCCAATTTTGCCTTTCAGTAAATTTTATCAAAAAAATAATCGCGTAATGACAGTAAAAATACTACATTTGTATCAAAATATTATTAAAATATTATAAATTATTCTAGAAGTTAATAAATTATAGAAAAATGTTTTGGAAAACTCGATTTAAATTCTTCCTACAATTTATACTTCGGACGTACACTTTCGAATTTCGATTGTTTTTAAAATCTCTCATTTGAATAAAATTATGATCTAGGTATAGGCTGCTCAATATGAAGAGGCACAGAATAAAATCTTTGGTCTAGAAATTTTCTCTACAATACCCAATTTTTTTTAAAAAAAATGTATAATATCACATTTAAGATAGAAATAACTACTTACAGATGTAGCTTTAAAATATACATAATGTATTAATTAATTTATCTATTTTGGAATGTTTATGGATAACAGTGCAGATTTTTTTAAAAAAAATACCAGTGTATTCAAACGTGAAAAGGACAATTTCTACTTTTGCATGCTGTATTATATAATGACAAAGGCAACAACACACGATTCTTCAAATAATTTCTACATTACATACTTTTTATCTTTATTTATATCACAATGTTGTAGGATTTCAACTAAGAGCTGTTTGTTTTTATTGTTGATCTTTTAAGTTTCGGAAGTTGTAATTCTTTTAATTGGATTCAAAGGAAGTCTCGAATATTTCTACGTCCATTCGCCTGAATGAGTAGAAATCGCACAGCAGAAATCTTTTACCTCTACTTTAGGTCTAAAATCTTGAATTAAAAAATTGGAATAAGGTAGTATAAGTTCTGGGCCTGTAAAAACGGCATTTGATTCATGATCAACTGGTCTATTCAAATAACCCAATGCTAGATTTTAAAATTCACCACACCGTTATTACATTTCTCCTTTTTCTTCACATTGTAATTGTCATTCCAACCAGATGTAACGCCTCCCCTTTTCTCACATATAGTTAACTGCCCATGAACCCCCTGATGTGGATCCTTTTTACTAGTAGAATCAATGTCTGGTCGTTTTTTGTATCGAAGTGAAAAGCCACTGAACTGTTCCTCGTCTTTTCGAATAGATTCATCACGGTTTCAAAGAAAAAGAATATCAAAACATCACATGTTAACTTCAAATCCTCAAGAAATGCTCAATTACCAGCAACCGTTGTCCGTACAGGTCGAAGTCAGGTGTACTTTAGCCGGTGATAGCTGTGAATTGAATATAATTAGCATGAGATTCGGAAGGGTCAACTACTAAGATGAATCATTAACAGACATACCCATGGTCCTCTAGAGATCATTGAGGAAACATGGCTGAGCGGATATTGGGTCATAGGGAACTCAAGTTTACCATAAGAAAATCAAGGAGGAGATCTGACAGAAATGCATTGTATTTTTGTTTTTGTTGAGAAAAGCTAGGAGAGAAGTGAAAGGCGTACAGGAGAATTCGAAGAGACATCTGGGTTCAAAGAATTTTTTCATGAATTTGTGAGAAGTTCCCTGTGATTCAGGTTTCTGTAATAGGATCTACCCGAAAATGATTGGTGAATTTCTGTAGCAGTCTCTGAAGAAACCGTTTTTCAGTGTGTGTGTGTGTGCGTGTGTGTTCTCCAATTTAATCGAGGAACTATTTTATGATTACTCTTTCAACTGTTGTGTGCATTTTGTAAATAATATTAACCTAGATAAGAACAAGTTTTTTTGTATACATATAAAAAACCGTAAATAAAAGAATTGTTTTGTTACATTACTCTCTTAAGTGATCGGTCAGGATCAGGATTGCAGTATAAACGTTTGTATTTGAAACTTAGCAATACCTTAACTCATCTGCTGAATAAAACTTTTCAGTTAAGGTTCGATATGTAATGTTACTCTGATTTTAGAAAAATAAATTTAGAATGAAGACATTTCTTTAATCGTTCCTCCTTGACTTTTGCATGATTGAAATTTTAAATAGCTTGTCAAAATTATTACTTTTACGATAAATCCAGTGGGATTTACTTAAAAGTAGGATTTACTTATCCAATATAGAATTAAATCTTACTAGAGAGCGTATATGTCAATAGAGCCAAAGCAGTTAAATTGTGTAATTTGGAATTTTTTGTTTTGATAATTATAACTTTAAATATCACATAGGTTACAAAACAGCATCAATGATTAGAGATTCTCAACTTCAAGATGAGATAATTATGAATTCGGGACCTATTCCCCAAATGTTTCCTCATATATGTTACCATAATACTAGTGAAATTTCTAATTCAGGTTTGCAGGCTTTTACATTAACATTATGTGAAAAATTTGAGAACCAGGAACCGGTTCAGATCTCAAGATCTTATCATTTGTTTTTGTTTAGCATTTAGATATACCCCGTGTACCACTAATTATAACGCGGGGCTTACAGAAGTAGGCAACTCATTACATAAAGACAACGCATACAGAACAACTACTCACGCATCACAATCGCATGCAAAGCTCATTTTTACAGTGGAGCGCATTCAAACATATCACAGATAGAACAGATATAGAACAACCTTGCCCGAACCGGGACTCAAACCCAGGACGCCCAGATCACGTGGAAGATCTGGACGTCATGGGTCACGGGTCAATCAGGGATCACGTACAAGGACGACGGCTTATCATTTATTTAGAATACAATTTTTTCATTGGTAAGCAATAATACAAAAGCTTCAGAAAAAGTATTTAGTTAAGAAGTAAATAGTACTGAAGTCAATACAGGTTTTAATAAATATATCCTCTAATTTATTAATAAAAATACTTAATTTCAAATTCTTTGACATTTATGTAAGCAATAAGTATTTCTTTTAATTCTTTGTATTTCTTGAATACATATTTCAATTTCATTTTTATTTAGATTCCTCTAGTCATCACCCTCAATGATTAGTCACTAAATTTGAACAAAAGTGTTACAATCCATCCGTTTGTGGTAATGGGCACAAGTATGAGAGCATCACCAGGGTTCTTATCTCGGTCATTTCCTGTAGAATCCACCGTGTCATCGTGTATGAAACGAAATAATTTCTGATGATCAGGGAAGACAGCGTCCAGGAAATGGATTTTCCAATCAAGCCTTCATTTATCTCGCATTAATTGAACGAATGACAGACGCCGATAATTAATTCGGAACTCCACCATTAATCATTTTCTGACGCTGGTCAGCGCAGCAATTTCAGTAAAGCTTTTGTTTATGGTTTTTTTTTCCTGCGGCCACTGATCGATGCAACCGACGTGTCCCGTTTTATCAGCGCATAATTAATTGTGAGAGTAAGCATTGTGTTACTTCTGACAATCAACTTTCCGACTATCTTTCCAGCTGTCCTGGTCTTTCTTTCTTTCAAAAGTACAGCCTTGTGCTTTTGACTTTCCACTAATTGACTTAGTTTGATTTGTTGAATGGAAGTCAATGATCTACAGGATTTTTTTTATTTCACTCGAATATTGTATCATTTTGAAGTTATTTGAGGAAAAAGAAAATCCAATAATTTTGCACCGATCCTTGAAAAATAAAAGAAACATTTTATCTAGACTTATGCTCATCAAAGTATTGAATCATGTTACAATAATGAAGATTGATTGGTTAGTTTGTTTTGATTTGCTTATGATTGTGCCATGACTTGTTTGAATGACATCAACTTTGACTTTTAAGCAAATAAAAACCATCTATTAGTTTTAAATCGTGATCTGAGGATGTCAACCGAGTAAAAAAAAAATTTCTCTAGATACTTCGCTAGTAGGTATTAGACTGACAAAATTGGTTTAACATCCACCAGATCTACATACACAGTTAAGTTTTATTAGCAGTGGGAAATGATCGGGGATCTCTTCATTACCGAATTTGAGGTGGATTTGTATTCAAAATCCATTGGCAAAATTAAGTGATCATATGTCTTTACGTGATTTGAGCCGACGTCCTGACACAAAGGCAGCGCGCTTTTCTTGTGATTTGTGCATAAAGGGTTCGATTCTCGACCAGAGTATGGTTGTTCTTGTGCTTTCTATCTGTGAGACGTATTAATGTGCCCCCCTCCCCTGTAAAAGGCCGCTGTGCAAGTGAATGTGTTGAGTATGTAGCTAAGTTGTACTCTTGGTCCTAGTTGGTGCTACTTCAAAATTAAGAGAGAGAGAGAGTGTGTTTGTCCCTGGTAAGTGCTATTAGTAACAACAACATGATTTGACATAGTCAATGACATGACTCAAGTATCTGACTCTGACCATCTTTCTCCTTTGATTTTCATTTCTTTTGCTACATTTTAACTATTACAGATAAGAGATTTATAATTGGAAAGTAAATTCAAACTACAGGTGATTCATTCAAGCAGCTAATATGTTTATCTGCCCTCTGCTCAATAAGAGAACAAATAGATTTAGTTATCCTGTGTAATACTGGATTGAAGAAAGAAAAAGAAATCCATTAATCCCAAATTCTTTTAAATTCCACATTAAGCTAATGAGAAATATCTAGTAGATTTAATATTCAACAATGCCACTTGTGAAGGACATAGCACCTTGAATTTGCAAGTAACGCGTCCAAACAGAAGTTTCTTCCTCTAGGCTATATCGATGAAACAATTAGCTTATAAAACAATAATTTTAATTTTAGACTTCAGGCAGAAAAAAACTTTTCAGTTTATTATCCATTTTCTGAATATTCGATTTTTTGCCAACATTGTTATTTATGATCGAATGTGTGATAACAGTATGGAATTCTAGAACTCGCTTTGAGCACAATTGCAGAGTAAATTTGAAAAAAAAATGGACAAATGTTAAAAGTTAGTGAATGTAATCCTTGCACTAAAGATTACCGACATTAGGCTTATGGACATGGAATTTTTTATTATGTAGCTGAACGTGATTAAGATCACTAAGCAAATAAATATTTCCTTTTTATTTAAAGTTCTCCTTGGAGTCAAGGTTTCAGCTTGTTTAAAATTGTATTTCGAATAAGATCCTGGGTCCACACTGGGAACTTGGGTTTCATATTTCTTTTAATTAATTTTTTTATATAAATTCATTAGTTTTCCTACCTTATATTTATATGAATTTGAAGGACTGATTTTTTTGACTTCATAGTCAAAAAAAATTATAAAAAAACGTGAAACTTTGCATATTTATGTGCATATATAAATTTTCTCTACTTCCCTCAAAATTTAGCGAATGAAACTATTAAAGCGAATGTTTTCTAGAAAAAGAAATTATTAAACTTATATTCGATATTTATTCAGTGGCGTTGAAAAGCTTTCAGTTGCAGATTACTTAATATAAATAAGGTTTAATCATTAAAAGCAGCTAATAAATATGAGTTTATTTTTTTAATTACTTTGGAAGAATAGCATCTTAATGAGGTTACTTGAAAATAAATGGACAATCAGGCTCCCATCATGAAAAGTTTAACATGCTCCAGTTCTTATTTCCAAAACAGAAGAGCTGGGTGATTATTCTTGATAACTTTTTAAACTGGCTGATGGAGGACGGTTTAAAAAATGAGTAATTTATTTTTGCTTATTTTTTAATCTGGCTAATAGAGAAGAGCTTGAATATTTTTTCATTAATTTTTTAAAGCGTTTGATATAGAACAACGTGAGAAGATCAATTTTGATTCGATGCTCACCATTAATGATGGATTCTCAAAAAAGATTTTTGATATGAACAACACATTTCAAAATTTGATTCAGTGACAACAGTCTTTTAAAATTCAGTGACAACAGTCTTTTAAACTTCAGAAAGAATGTTTCGAAGAACATTCAATGGTATATATTAAAAGCTTACTTTAACTCTTAAATGAGAAGATATGGTTTCTCTTGCCACAAGGATGGACTTTCTATCATCTTGGTCCATATTAAGTTTTAATGGAATTCATTGACCAAGTAACCTCTTGTTTTCTAATCTTCACTATACATGCACTTTTTCAGCCAGTTTTAGCAGCTGCTTTTCAAGTACTTCAGCTATTGCTTTGCGCGACATCTGTGAGACCACATTTCCCCTTTTAGTGTTCTATTACTATACAAGGCTTAGAAATGACTCTAAAACTTGACCATCTAAATATCATCTAACTTACTGAACCTCGTTATGAAACAAAATTCCAGAGATATTTAAATGAAAGAGATTTCAGTGATGAGTATATTTGTACAAAAGAATTTTTGATGAAAGTTCGCATTCGACTGATTCTGATACGTATGTTCAAACATAATTAATTTTGTAGGGATAAAGAATTTTGAAAAATTTATAAAATATATTAACATATCAAGAGAAATATCTACATGATTTACAGGTTGATTTTTATTCTAGTACTGCACCTATATGCTTAACATATCCTAGATAGCCATACTGCAATTATTCACAAAATTCTGCTTAGAAATGATGCCGATAAAAAAAGGGATAAATTATACCCATCGTCAAATTTTCCTTTTTTCCTATTATTGTTGATTTTTCGCAGTATATGGATTTCTATATATCTTTGTATACCCTGAAAATAGTTATGATTTTAAAAGTAAAAAGTATTATGTTTTTTCGAGAATATTATTTTTTGTATCCTGTAATTTGAGAAGAAAAATACATGTTGTTGTTGCTCTCGTGTTCCGATTTACAACGGAAGAAGGGGTGCAATAGCTTATGAATGTAAAAATGTGTGTTCAAACAGAATTGCTTTTTTTAAAGATAACATACTTTGAAATATATCTAAAACATATTTATGTAACAAGTGAAATATTTGCAAAATATATTGGAGAATTTTTATACTAATACAGTCTCTAGAAAATTACTAGTAACTAAAATGCGGTCCCATAGACCACAACTACCCAGTTAAGTCCTAAATTTTCACTTCCCCTGTTAAGGATTATCACATCCACAAAAATTGTGACCTGCAAACTTATTTAGATATATCAATTGTCCTATAAAACATTATAAGATATATGTCCTACACAAAATTTGCTTAGTTTATGCGCAATACATAGTCTAAGAATTATTCCAAAAATGCAATCTCTTGTAAATGCATCCCAAAGAGAAAATTCAAGCTCACTTAATTAACTTTGACTATAACTGGCATCATCACTCGAATTTCAGACGAAGGAGGGTGGTGAATAGCTGGTTAACCCATCTCCAAGGACATCGGGATAGGAAGGAGGGGAAAAGAGAACAGATTAAAAGAGAGGCAGGGAAGGTCGAACTGGTCGAAAATGAAATGTAAATGAGCATTCCCGGATATCGTGCCGGACCGAAGCGAATTCCGGGAGCACCTCTCTCTCACCAGAGTGGATTAGACTATGGAGACAGTAATTTGTGAGAGGGTAGGTCGAGAATTTAGAGGGGTGGTGGTGGTTCCCCTCCCTCGTAATCTATCTCATTCCTCCCCTCCAACCGATCTGTTTATTCAGGAAAGGGTGTAAAGTCGGTACCCTTAGATGGTCGTTAATGACTGTTGTTGGCTCACCAGAGAAGATGGAATGGCATGGTCAGTGGGTCATCGAATGCACGCATTCGATTGGTGAAGAATGCGAAAGATATTAATGGATTACTTGAATGGGTTTTTGAATGGTTCGAGATTCGTGGGAGAATGGATGCTGGATGTTTATAGTTGCTTTAAGCTTGTGATAGATCCTGAAATAGATTAAATTGTTCATCATATAGAGCAAAGGGTTATTTAATTGATATTACCTAAAAAGAAGGATCTTTTGGAATTGCTATTTTGTGGTTGAGCTTAAATAATGGAAACTATCTTTAAATCTATCTTTAAACTATCTTTAAAACTATCTTTAAAACCAAAAATGCGTTTGTAGAGTCATATGGTAAAATACTGCTGCCAAAAGAAAAATGAACTAAATTGCAATTTTAATAAAATTTGTAAAATAATTTAAACTTTTTCAACATTTTCGAATTTTATTTTTTGTAATTTTTATGGTAACTTAATTTTCTTGTAGTATTGTTTCCAATACTTCATATTTGACAGCCGTATTATTAATGAAAAATTATTTCTGACTTGATCATTAAACAAACAATGCGTACTATTAAACATGCTTTATGATTTTGCTTGCGTTATACAGTCTTTATAATTTTTTTAACTTAAATACATTTTTATACTATTTTATTTATATTATTTTAATAGCTATCATAAATTATCTTTATGCTGTTATGTCTAATTAATATTTTTGATTGTTAGAATTTTTCTAAATATTTCCTTTTATTTCATTAAAAATATTAGGAAATTATGTGGTTCACCGTAATATACAATAGTCTTTCAACTTCATGATACCGCCCATTATGCGACCTACAGAAATCATAGAAGTTTAAATGAAAAAAGCCCTTTTTAAAGTTTAAAAAATGGCATATAAATATCACCCTTTTCTCGAGCCAAAACAATGAAAAGATATTAAACCTTTTGCTGCAGAATATGATAAAGTGCATATAGAGCCCTTGACGAAAAATCAAATTATCAAATAATATTTTGTCTCTTCAAGAATTTTAAATGTTTGCCATTAGATTCTCAACACATTATATTTCTTGTCAATGTTTTGTAATAACGGAATGCAAAATTTCCTAAAATTTTAGCACTCTATTAAATCACAAAGCGAGCCTTTTCATATTCAAATTCTGCACTTGCAAACATATATTTATTGGCTATTTGTTTAAAAATCTTCAAGTATTTTTATTTTCTATCCAAACATTCATTAACCTCATAATTTATTACTTTTCTTCTTATATTTAAAACAAGTTGTTTTAATTAATATATATATATTCAGATAACTCAATGTTATTGAATTTCGCTTCATTAATTTAAGATAATTGGATTTAATAATATTTTGATGAAGGAACAAAATTTATTCTAAGTGAAGCATTTGATAGATTTAGTCCCACATGTTGACCCTATGCTTGTGTTTCTGTACTTCATTTTTTAAATTTAAAGGAGAATGCCAATACATGTTATGTGAAGGGACGCATATGGTCAATAAAAGTATCAATTTTATTGTTAAAAATTTCACAATGCAGTGTCAAACATTGAGCAATGTAGTATGACGTATAATTTTTGCTGTCTCTAACATTTATCAATGTTTAGACAATTGTGAACTATAATCAACCATTAAAAATTTCTTTAAATTTAATTAAATTGGTATTCTTCAAACTCGTTGTATTTAGCTGACCACCATCAATTCCATCATTCTCTGAGACCAGAGCGTGATGTTATTGTTTTAAGCATCTTTAACTTAAACGATCAAACTATTCTCATTAAAAAAACTTTGATTATTTCATACGTTATTTTTCTCATATCCATGGCATCCGTTACTCATTGAAAATAATCAGAATACTCATCTTTAAAAACAAAATCTTATTTCTTCCTTGGCATTAATTTTCTTGTTTCCTTTTATCTCAGAGTCAATCAGGACTAAATAATTATTAATTATCAGTTTTTACAAGTAAAAAGTTTTATCTGTTTAGACTGCATTTTTCATTCGTTAAAAGCATCAGGTTTTAATTATTAATTTGGTGTAAAATAATAAATATTACTACCAAAGCAAGACACTATCGGTTTCATAGACTTAATTTTATTTTCTATCACATTTAAATGAGTCAAAATTCCTGAAAAATATAATTTCTTGTTGCATTAAAAACCTGTTTCTAACTTTTAAATGATAAAAATTTCCGGAGAAATTGAAAGTTCCATCCTATTTTTATGGAGAAAAGCCTTCAAATGGAAATTAAATCATATTCGAATTTATATATTCTATGGATTTAAGAAATATATAATTTATCATTTTAACATAAAAATAGTGAATGAATAATGACATTTAGAAACGTTTGACATTAGCAACTTCACTTTTTCAACTATTATAGTAATTATAGTAAACAGATGTTAAAAAATTTCACTGATAAAAGTAAACAACTGGTTTATCCTCCTCCTCTAAAGATGTTTTATTGAAGGTATTATATATTTATCTCTTATTAATTATTAATTAAAATAAGTATAGTTAAAGCATTACTTTTGCGTATTGTAGTCAATATTGACAATTAATGCTTGTTTTTAACTATCATCACTGAATCCATGATTTAGTCCTTGGGACTTTGTTAATAATGTTTATGAAAATTAAAGTTTGATCATGCTTTATAAACTTAAAAATAAGTCAAACATATATACAAATAAGGATTTATCAAAATGATTAATTTTTAAACTATGTTATTTGGAAAAGAATTCGAGAGCATTTTTGAAAGAAATTGCTTGATTTTTTAAAAATTTACTAACTAGTAAAATCCCTTTTGATATTTTATTCAAAACTGATTTATTTCTGATGCATATAGAATTCTGGAAATTGGTGGATATACTATAAAATTTATATATAAAGAATATGTCTTAAGCAATTTATGGTTAATTATTCTACAATAGTTTTTACACATTTTTAAGTTGCAGATATTTGAATTTAAGAGTTACTTTTTCATTTTTCAAGTTCGTACAGCTTTTTATCACATCAAATATTCGTATCTTATGTCTGAGTTTTGTAGTTATATCCAGTCTTCAAATTCTGTCATTATCAATGGGAAAAAACCGAAGAATCACATGATTTTCCAAAAATTAATTGCAGATTTTCATTAGTTTCAACTATTTATTTTTTGTGGAATAAGTTTCAATAGGAATCTTTAGAGGTATTTTGAAAAATTTTGCAGTTTATAACAGAAAATAAAACATTTCTGGAGTTAAAGCTTAATGGTTGGATTTTTCTCTTCATGTTCTATCAAGTTTCATAGTTTCTAGTCTATCGTTATTTGGTTTCATTTCAAGTATTAAGTTTTCTCTTTCGAAATGTTTGACTCTGTTTTGAATTGTCTTGAAATCTGCGATCAGATGAATTTATTTTAATTTTTAATTTGAAATAATACATCAAGATAATGAATTATCTATATATATGTACTATTTGCCATAATATTTTAACTTTAAAGAAGAAGTCTTCAACAATATCAGCTGTGTAATAATGCATAAACTTTTTGGTACAAAAATGGAGATAACCAAGTGTCAATTAAGAAATATGGTATTCAAACATTCAAAAAGGAAAACATTTTCTATGTGCCAAAATAAATTTCTTCTGAAATTATTTCAGAAGAAAACTCTTAAGACATGCGCTTTTTAAAATGTTAGTATAATATATATAGCTATTGAAATTTATTGATTCTAGTCTTCAAGTTACTCACATTCATTTTTTATAGTTATTATGCTTCATGTTTCAAATTATAGTTGTTGCAGAGAACCTAAAAATTCATTCTTTTAGAATGTTTAAAAAATAGGTGGGTGGCAACAACAGATAAATAATTCAATTTTAATTTGTTTTTATAGCATGTTAACCTACTAGATCTTTGTAAAATTTATTATACTATGATGTTAAAATTATAAGTATTTATATGCATAGTTGTTTTGTATTTTTCCTTCAAGAGAAATTTCGCAAGAACGTATAAAGTTAATTATTGAATTAAAATTTCTTTTAATGAGTTAAGCCTATTTCATCTGTTTCTTTTGAATTGAAAACAGTATTTTAAAATATTTTTAGAAAAATAAAATATTTTATGTAGAATATGAAAAGTTGTAACACTGTCATATAAATTAACAGCGATTTAATAATTTTGGAATGCATATTAAGAGAATATATTGGGTATCAATTTTATTGGTCTCTTTAAAACAGCGAAAAGACTTGCTTTATTCTGCTTCTTATAGGAATTGTTGCTGATAATTTTAATAAAAAATTTGTAATGTAATTTTTAGCAAATTTCCATTGGTGAAACATCTTTCTTAATGGCTCATGAAAGAATTTATAATTAACAGCTCTGTATTATTTAAAATTCTTACATGATAAAAAAGTAATACGCTAAAAAATATATAATCTATCAACAGATTGTATCGAAAACCGTTTCTTCCATTGAAAATGTTAGGTGACGATAAAAATTAAATTTATTAAGACTCATGTATCTTCCAAATAGTCTGGCAAGACAGTTGGCGGACACAGTATTCATTTGAAATTATAGATTGATCATATTGAAATAACTTTGATTTTTTCTCCAATTGTTTTAATGGACTTGCTTTACTCAAGAAGTAAAATAACAATAGAAATAATTTCAACCATATTATTTTGGATTAATGACATTAAAATATAAATAATTTTAGCTTTGAGTTCCTGAGAATGGTAACTGTATCATCCCATTTTGTATATTGTCAGTATACGATTGAAAAGAGTATACCCTTAAATTTCCAGAAATATTGAAATATCAATTAGTGAAAATGATGTATCGCTTGTAAGGTATATTCCAATTTATTTTCTAATTTTACTAAGTTATGATGTGTGCTTTGATAATCTCTCTATGTCTAAGAACGTGCTAAATATTCACATTATTATATCTTCTTTAGTTTCACACATGCTTCCTTTACCGCAGTCGATCCATCATAACTGAACCCCCCCCCCTTTCCACTACCAGATTCATTGGAAGTTAATTGCAATCACTCAACCAATCTGCATGCTTAATACTGATCCGGATGGATTCTCGTGTCCATTTGTTTCGAGCCTTCTGATTGGTTCGACTTCCTTTTCCAGACATGGATCCGCTCGAAGTGGTTCAAAGAGAGATTGAAATGCAAATGAGGGCCGTCGGCCATTTAGGGATTCCCCAGCACTTGATTACCGGATCCGGGGACATGACAATGGCCACCGGCTTATTCCGGGGAAGGGTAAGTGCCTGTGGAGACGCCACTGCTTGTAGCCAGCTGTGTTTGCCCAATGGCCTGTTGGATGAGATGCTTACGTACTTAGTGCGGCAGGGCTTTTTAGGGATAATACTATTAAGCGTTTTGTTCCCATAGTGGCATATGAGGAAACCGTTATGCTAGCAATTTACCTCGATTAAACAATTCTGAAGCGACTTAGGGAAAGGCTATAAAGTTAGATGTTATTCTCTATAAAAAGAAATGTATTGATTGTAAAGAAATATAGGATAAATTTCAGGCAAAAGGAAAGAAACATCAATGTTTCTTTTCACTTTTGATGAATACATCCTTATTATTTCCAAGTAATGTTTTAATTTTTTTGTTTTTTATTATAGGCAATAATTAGCCAATAAATAATGATGATGAGAGATTAGATTTTATTCCTCTCCTATATTTAAATGATATGTCCTACTTATACTTGTGAGGAAACTTAATCTGTTAACTGGGGAATAAACTTTTGTTCAATTCGTTTCATAATGAAAGCAATTGAATGTTCAAAATATTATAGCACATTTCCAATACCAAAACTGTGCCATGTTCGTGCATGACGAAATATTTCCTACTACCCAATTAATAGGTTAAAAAAAGGGCCAATATTTAGATAATTAATTTTATGGATCGTAAATTTAATTTCACAAAATTAGGAAATTTCTGACAATGGAAGTAATAAATAAAAAATAAAAAATTACTTTCCGTTGTCAGCATAAAAAATTGGTTTGTGTAATTTTTTGAATAAATGCATAAAAATCGTTTCGGAAAGATATAAATTCGATCAAATTAATCCTAAATGTTTATGAGAAATTTAGTTTCAATAACATAATTGAAAAAATTGTTTATTTCATTTTGATTTCAATAAATTGATTCTAAATAACCTAATAAATTTCCAGTTATTAATAAAAATTATATTTAGATTATAGTATATTAATTTAACTCCTAAATCGTGAAAAAGGATACAAATTAATTAAGATTAATCTGTTGAAGCTATTGCAGATACTGCTAAAAGAAAATTTTACATTAATGAAATGTAAAATTTTCATTTCTGAAATTTCTCTATAACAGTGCACCTTTTTGCACAAATTTAGGATGGAGAAGAGGCTTTTCGAGAAAAAAAAACTATTTAAAATTCCTAATAACATAAGATTCCTTCTGACAGAATAAATCAATCAAAATCTGAAATCAACAACATCTTAGCAAACGTTTCCAGTATTCAAGATTAGGGCACGACATCACTTTTCTGTTGTTGTTTTTTATTGCAAAAAATGATGATGTAGTGTCTGAGTTCCTGAAATTTTCGAAATCAATTTTAAAGTAACTTCTCGGTTTATTTTAAACATACTGACAAATACCAATTCGAGACATTTTTTTGTTGAAAAAGAGTAAAAACTAGCAAATATTGTAAATAAATAAATACTATTTTCTGCATAGACAAAGGATTCTGGAGAATTTTGGAAAAATATAGATGAGTCTCGACCTTTATATTATAGAAATATATATTTTCGATTCATAAAACATTACTCAAGAATACTTTATAAGAATATATTCATGAGTTATATGTTCATGAATTGTAATATTTTGATTATAGTTGAAATATTATTTGAGAATGCTAATCTTACTAGACTTAGCATTCTAGAAAGGGATATATATATATATATATATATATATATATATATATATATATATAATATACTCAAGAGACAAAAGTCATGGGATGACTGTTAATATAGTGTCGGTCCTCCTTTTGCCCGGCGAAGTGCAACAACTCGACGTGTCATGGAGTCCACAAGTCGTTGTTGGAAGTCCTCTGCAGGAACATTGAGCCATGCTGTCTGTATAGACGTCCATAATTGTGAAAGTGTGGATGGTGCAGGAGTTTGGGCATGAACGGACCTTTCGATGATGTCCCATAAATGCTCGATGGGGTTCATATCGGGCGATCTAGGTGGCCATATCATGCGCTGGAATTGTTCGGAATGTTCTCCAAACCAATCGCGAATAGTTCTGGCCCGGTGACATGGTGCATTGTCATCCATAAAAATCCAGTCGTTGTGTGGGTACGTGAAGTCCATGAATGGCTGCAAGTGATCTGCAAGCAGCTGAACATAACCATTTCCAGTCAATGATCGGTTCAGTTGCACCAGAGGACCGAGTCCATGCCATGTAAAAACAGCCCACACAACTATGCAGCCACCACCAGCTTGAACAGTGCCTTGCTGACAGTTTGGGCCCATGGCTTCGTGGGGTCTGCGCCACACTCGAACTCTACCATCAGCTCGTAACAACTGAAATCGTGACTCATCTGACCACACCACGGTTTTCCACTGGTCTAGGGACCAGTCTATATGTTCACGGGCCCAGGAGAGTCGCTGCAGGCGATGTCGTACTGTCAGTAAAGGCACTCGAGTCGGTCTTCTGCTGTCATAGCCCAAGGAAGACAAATTTCGCCGCACAGTCTTATCGGACACGTCCTCGTACGTCCCACATTGATTCCTGCAGTTATTTGACGAAGTGTTGCGTGTCCATTAACATTGACCATTCTACACAGACGTCGGTGGTCTCGCTCGTTAAGAGCAGGTGGTCGCCCACTGCGCTGTCCATGATGGGATGGGATGCCTGAAATTTCATACTCTCGGCACACTCTTGATACTGTGGATCTCGGAATGTTGAATTCACTAACGATATCCGCAATGGAATGACCCATGCGTCTAGCTCCAACTAACATTTCCACGTTCAAAGTCTGTTAATTCTCGTCGTGCCGCCATAAATCACGAAAAACCTGCTCACATGAATAACTTGAGCACAAATGAAAGCTCTGGAAAACGAATTGCGCCTTTATACTATTACTACTGCCATCTGTATATTTGCATATTGCTATCTCATGACTTTTGTCACTTCAGTGTATATATATGACTTATTAAATTAACAAAAAAATCCAGTTAATTATGAACATATTGCAAGGACGAACTAATATTCCGTCTTCGTCTTTTACACATCCTAATCATATCCCTTCGTTCAGTCGTCAACTGCACATCACTCTCGTCGTTGTAACTCGTGGAGTGGGGAGGTCAGAAGTGGCGTTCAATGGCAGGAAGTCACCTGTCACCACACCGCATCACTTATGGGCATATTTCTATACGAATAATAAATCGGTAGCCTATGCTAATTATACATTTTGTACTATAAATTAGGGATCCTTCTGTATATATTCAATGTAAAGAATTTAGACAGGGAAGGAGAATAAAATCAGCTGAAAAGTGAAAAGTGGACAAAATATAAGTTTCTTAAGGTGTACGAACACACTTGAAACTTCGAAAATCGTTCAAAATATCGAATATTTTTTTATTCATTCAAAATGTTCTCTAATTCTTTAGCTTTCAAACGATACCAAGATGTTGTCAATATTCGAAATATTTCTCGAGTAATAAGGACTTTTCTTGAGGTGCTTTCACTAAAAACTCTAGTTTCGTTTTCTAAAAAAGTGTTAACAAAACACTTTTCATGAATTTAATCTGAAATTTTTAATTTTTTTTAAAGAAATATTTATTTAAAATACATTTTATTTCATTCCTTCTGTTTGGCAACGATGTTTAACTGTAAATTTAACGGTATTATGCCAGTTTTATTTACTTTTTTAAGGTTTACTTTTTAAGGTTTATTTCCATGAGCTTTTTGCCTACACTTGTGATATTTTTTTGTTCTTTTCTTATGGCATAAAATGGGTTCTGCAAAACGTAATAAGTGTTCCAAGAAAAGAAAGTTTATTTCTAATCAATATATGAATTCTAAAGGGTTTCTCGATTCTGAAAAGTTATCAGAAAATTCATTTGCTTCTGAAACGAAATTGGATAATGTTTTTGATAATTCAGGAAATAATAATGCAAAAGGAGAGTGTTTTTTTATAGAAATTGACTGCATCAGTAAACTATTTGCAATTTGGAGCACATTTACAACCTTAGTGCTCATGATACTCATCCTCTTCATACTAAATGTTCCAAAGGTAGTGACAGCTGGTGCTCATATCAACGTGCCGCAGCTCATGGAAAGCAAAATTCCTATAAACATAAAGGAGGATTGCCAATGAAGATACTAAAACACATCAAACCTATTTATACGTGATTAACTTCTGCAGAAATGCTAGAAAAGTGTCTTCATGGCAAAACACCAACGAATGTCTCCATCCCCTCATTTGGAAACGGTATCCAAAAACTAAATTTTCTGGTGCCGATGTTTTGAAACTTTCAGTTTTGGATGCAGTTATTCATTTCAACAGTGGATACAAACCAGAATCGGAAATTATGAAGCGGATGGGCATTAATCCTGGATATTTCATGATGCAAGGCATTGAAAATAGAAACAAATTAAGAATATCTGAAAGTTTGCGACAATCGACACCACTGCAGAAACAGAGAAGAAAATGTTTACGTGGCATGAAAAAAAAGGAAGACAAAATAATTGCAAAAGAAGGAGTGACCTACTCTTCAGGAAGTTTTTAAAGTTGTAAGTAGTAATTTTTGGCATTTTTTAATAGATCATGATGAAAACATAATTTCAAAACTTTATATTCATTTTCTGAAGAATGATATTTTCCCACTATGTTACTTCATTCAAACAATGATAACTCAACAAGAAATTAACCAAATACCGTTATTTATATATCAAAATAATCAGTATGAAACAGTGAAGAGGATGAACCTCAATCAAAGCTGTAATTAAAAAACAAATTTTTATAGCTAATTAAGTATCAAAATTACTGAAAAAATCTCAATTTTTCTATTCAACGTTGATGAAAAAATTGTAAAAAAAACTATGCATTTTTATAACTTGATTGAGGCTCATCCCCTGAAGACTAATATTAGTCATACTTTCCATCTAGAATTGTGACTCTGTACAAATTAGAACTTAAGATATCATGTTTCAAAAAATATGCTAATTAGCTCATTAAATATTAATTCATTAATTAATAACTAGTGCAATATGATTTTTTTTCACTGAAATGAGTTTAAACATATATTAATGACCTACTGTGAAAAAATTGTTTTTTTATAGTTAAAATTAAAAAAAATCATCAAGTGTATACGTACACCTTAAAAGTAATAGAATATAAACATGCATTATGTGTATGAAAAAGCTCAATTTATTTAAATTGTTTACGACTACATGTGTTTTGATACTTTAAAATAACAGTTTGTTTAGTTTTAATACTTTATTCACATAAATTTAAAGTGTATTTTTAAAACATTAAAAAATATTTCACACAATACAGAAGAACTACAAAATTTATCATTAGTGACACCAGAAATTAAACAGAAAGTTAGAAATAAGGAGAAAACACTTCACTATGAGTGCCATGACACATAACTCCATCTTGAAGTGCTATAATAAAATCCGTCACATTAAGAACCTATTTCATAAAATATAGGTATTTATTGCATTAAAGACCATTTAAAAACGTTTGAAAGTAAAATTTGTTTTATCGTATGAGTTACTTTGAAATGCAATAAGCGAACATAAGGCGTGATAATGTTTCGCATTTCATTCAAAATGTTCTTCAGTTTATGTTCCCACGGAGTATAAATTGTTTGAAATTTCATAAGGCGTATAAATTTTATAAAACGTATAAAGGTCCCCGCATATGCTTCACAAAAATCGTTCTACTCCATAGTTATTTGAATGCGGTGACAGCTGTTGCTACAAGCCTTTGCGTAAACCCGTAGAGAGGCAAGTACTTTACGCGATGAAATCAGTTATAACGTCATTTACTGAAAGAAAAGCTGATTCTGCCTTCATATTAATTGCAAAATTTAAAAACAAAAATAAAAAATGTACCTTCAAAACAATAATACTATGAAAAAAGAATAAATAAAAAAAATCCCCTAAAAGTGTTCATTTATTCCATCCTAATTGTCCAAACCTGTGACATATAAAATCAAAATAATAGAACAAATCCTTCAAATGAAAAAAAAAACATCATCAAAACAATGGCGCAGAGCATTTCGGCCATCAAAAATGAAAGCATTTAGTGATAATTAACTATTCAGTTTTATTTTTATTCCTTTTTTGGCATAAGAGTATTAAAAAATTTTACCAAACAAATTAACGTTTTAGACGTTTAGCTCTTATCAAAATTTAATTAAGGTGTCATTTTATTCTATACCATTTTGCAACTCAGAAGTTTTCTTATCGTGTATCATTTTCGAGATAGAAACATTGAATCCAGTATTTGTCTCCGGTGACATTTAACTAATCTGTCCGTGTTGCTTAAGGCTACTTTACAATGTAATAATAGTTATAACAGTTCTCAAGTTAATGCTACAATCCTAGACACCAAATGTGTTGCAATAGTTATAACAATTCTCAAGTTAATGCTGAGTAGAAAGATTTCAGTGGATACATCGTACATGACAAGCGTCTTTTCTTGCACATCATCAACTCAACATTTTTATGCCTGTTCTTTCCTATTTTTATCTGTCAAATTGATGAAAAATAGAGTCAGTATATATATTTTAATAATTCTTTTTAATCTCAGAAAGAAAATGTTTTCACTTTCCGATGCCTTTATTTCCTGATTTAATTAAGTGAAACAAATCTTTCTTCGATCATGTTTTGCATAGACAACGTATTTGCAACGTGTTTTGCATAGAAACATTTGTATTTTTTATTCTCTACTTTGCTGTATATTTAATTGGTCTCTATCATATTTTTAAGTAAATGTTGCCACACACATTGATTTTTTAGTATAATTTTAACTATAATTTTTAACCTGTTATGGAAATGTGTCAATGTTTTTTTAATCTTTCGAGTCTTCCCGATAGGATTCTACCTATGGTACCTAACTTATGACAACTTATTCTTCTCTTTAATCACTGTAAATAAATTAAAGATAACATTATAATATTATCTACTGGTTGATAAAAGAATTTTATATCTAAGGATATCTAACGCAGTAATCGATTAACAGTCGTAGTATTTCGTACACAAAGTAGTATAACTCTGAAGCTGATACAACAGTAACATCTTTTAGTAATAAAATGATCAATTTAACAAACTGGCCTGTGTTATCAGCTGAAATTATTAGCCAACATAGTAAAACCACCGATGATGAATATTATCCTGAATATTTCTTGTATACTCCATAATAACGAAGTTCTTCCCTGCCTACCAGAATAAAAAATTATGTTTTTGGTTAAAGAAAAGAAATTCAAAATTACTCGGATTTTTTATTTTCAAGCTCCTGCACATGATCCTTTAATGCTTCTTGTTAAAATGAAAATTAAATTAATTAATAAAAAGTTTTAAATAAGATATTAAAATAGAATTAATTTCTACGTCTTTTTATCAATAAATGGAAGCGAACATTCAATACAGAACTGCATTTAAAAAAAGATTGCGTTTCAAATGATATGTATTAAAAGACATTTTTGCTTTTTTGAGTTCTTAATTTTAACGATAGGCGCGAAATCAGCTCACAAATTTGATTCAGATAGATAAAAGTTAAAAATTTGATAAAATCATTATTTGATATCAATCATACATCAAACTAAACTTATGTACCAGTTTTCATTTAACTAGCTCATTATTTTCTTCAATTATTACATCCGTTTGCATTTGAACCGGCAAATAGATTTTTTGTCAATGGATTTTTTTTAAATGTCTAACATCAACAGGGTTTTTATAAAAATTCACTCCAAATCATCACTCTAACTCAAAGTTTTTATGAGTTATATTTTCAGAAAAACAACATTCAAGGCCAGCGTCCTGGCATAAAGATAGCGCGTCTACGTGATCTGGGCGTCCCAGGTTCGAGCCCGGTTCGAGCATGGTTGTTCTTGTTTATACTATCTGTAAGGAGTGTGAATGCCCCCCCCCTTGTAAAAAAAGTGGTTGTGCAAGCGAATGTGATGAGTGGGCAGCAAAAGTCGTGCTTTTGGTCCTAGTTGGGGCTACTACAAACAAGAGACGCTTATTAGGCTTAAATCTCTGGCTCAGGGAACTTGTGCATGGCAAGTGCCATAAGAAACAACAAAACAATTTTCAAGCATGCAGATGAAAAATCTCTATTGCAAAATTGTATTTTTTGGAAGAAAAAGACCTATACATTGGAGTTTTAATCAAAATTTGTAAGTTCAATTTTTTTTAATGTTTACACTTTTATTTCTAGATATATTTCGTATATGAGAAACTAAAAAAATAACAGTTTTTAATGTCTATTATGACATAATAATTCAGTATAAGTGAATAAACTTTTAAAAGTAGCATAAACCTTTTCAAAATGAGGCCCATTGCTTGGCCCAAAGTATTTCAATTGTGTTATCAAACAGACTAATTTGAGACAGATTCAGCATCTAGATAACTATAACAGACAGATTCACATGCTCTCCCCCCTCCTCCTGGCCATTTCAGAACAATATATTAAAAAGTGTCATTTGCTGAAATCCGCTTAATTGACAAAATGCGTTTCCTGTCTTTTCTGCGCCATAAATCTTCCAAATCCTCGTTCATCAATACTGCAAATGCACTCCACGACTTCTGGTGTATCAGAGAAGATGGTAAAAGGGAGAGAGACTTGTTGCGGCCTGTCAACCCCCATTTCCTAATGAAGGAGGCGACGTCTGCAGTGCATAAATTCTCCCCCACCCCCTAATGAGGTGTTTACGAGAAGGCCTTTCCCCTAATTCGTTCTGAAGACTTCCATATCTCATTTTCATTAGTTATTGAAAGCCGAGTAACGCTGCGTTTCGCCGACTGTTTTATAAATCGATTCATGAGCCGTCGTTGGTTCTGAAATCGTAAGTTGGATGCTGACAATAGAGGATATATTTTACGATGATGATTCTCTTAACTCTTGATTCCCGAATTCGGTGATGGTCCTCGATTTCGGTTATCAGTCTCAAAATAGATGCGCTTGGTAAGTTTAGACTTGATGGAAGCAATGTTTCTGGAATTTCTGTGTGCAATTATACTAGTCAAAGACATATGAAGTTTGAAGTCTACGTCAGACCATTAACAGCTTTGATTTTCTTCAAATGGCATCTATAGCTATAGTTAATGTCATTCTAAACATTTGTAGATGGCAGTTGAGTTAATTAAAATAGGCATTCAGAGAGACTTCTGGTCCATTTACAGTAGCTCACCCTCTCAGACCAAAAATATTATCAGTATATACTTTTAAGATACTTGATATGAAAAGAGTCAGATGAGGATTCCATCCTTTAAGATTACATTCCATTATCTTTTCATTCCTATTTCTCAAATCAAAATATTTCTCTTCGGTTTTATTTAATCTTTATATAAGGGGTTTTGGGAGGCAGATGTTTATAAACTGAAATTGCAAAACCAATTCTTTTAGATTCTTTTAAAATTAAATAAATGGTCAATAGATAAAATAATTATAAATTTTGAAAAGTTTTTATGAAAGTTAACATCTATTTCGTAAAAAAAAGGGAAAGTAATTTTTAAAACAATGTTTACAAAATAATGAAAATAATAACGAAAATAATACAAAAATAACGAAATTTTCTTAACGCAATCTACATAATATTAAAATTGGACATTTCTTAAAGTAATAAATTATCAATCTTTTAAAGAAGTTTAAAATACCATAATATATATAAAAAAATTTATAAAAGCAAATGATAATTATTTAGTATATTATACTTGATTTTAATTCGTATAAATTCAATTGCATATTTTTTATAATAAAACTAAACCATAAAATAATAAAATAAAAAAATCATAGCCACTTAAAAGGGTGGGTTATCTACTTATTTAATAATCCGATTAATTAGGAATATTTATATCTATTCAGGTAGGGAGCACTAACTTCTATATTAAAACGAATTAAATAACCAAGATCGGCATCTCAATTAGATAAACTGATGAAAAAACAAAAAAATATATAGTCCTTCTCTTTATAAATAATCGAAATATAAGGTTTGTGACTCCTTTAAATCATTTCATTCTTGACTTCCTCTGAAGACTAAACTAATTATCCCCTTGAAATGAAATTTAATCACATATCTTTTCTGCATATTTGGCAAAGTAATATGTTGGAGTAAACAAATGGAGTATTCTATTATAGGTAGAATGGCACAATTTTTTACAGTAAATTTTTTATATATGACAATGAATCACGCTTTAATATGCCAGTTGATTGTTGAGATATTTTATAAATTTCAAAATACCGCACATAATAGTTCATATTTCTACTAGAGTATTATCAAGAAACTGAATTATATATTTTAAATGCTTTTTTGGGACATTTGAATTAAAATATAAGCTTAACGATAATTCTATTATCCTTAAATCTTACATGATTAATAAAACAATAACAGGAACATAAAAGAAGGTCGAGGTATCATGGTGGTAAGGTCACGCATTATGAGTCGTAGGTTTTTGGATTTAAGTCTCTATTCCAATGGACAACTGTCGTGAAATAGGATCTGTTGCCCATTAAAACCATTAGGACAGAACGTCCTCCCGCTGGTGTGGTGTGAAGAAAGGGTGCCAGTTCAGGAGTCGTCTTCGTCATCTGACCACGGCTCAAAATTAAAAAGTCTATTCCAAAATAATCCTAGTGTTGCCTTATAACGGGGCGTTAATATAACTAAACTAAACCTAAATAAAAAAAATTTGAAAAATTTAATTAAAATCATGTTTTGCATATTTTAAATTCAATGCGTTTCGGATTTACCGAGTTTACATGCTTGAGCCACTAAAACCATGTGCTAAGTTTTATATTCTTGTGTTGTGTTGTTTTGTTTATAGATAGAGAAAAAAACAAGTTTGTTTCTAGATGGATTTAATTCATCATTTGATACATATCTATACTTTAGATGCTTAATATGTGTATTAAGTGAAATATAATAATGTATGTATTAAGTTTTACATGATAATATTTGTATGTAGTTTTTCTTTAGATTTTTTTGTTTTCAATGCTCCTTTGCATATGGAAAGGTATTCAAAGTCTTCCTATGAATCTATTTTGCTTAAAATTTAAAAGAATGTTACAAAATTTGTTTAAAGTTATATCCTAAAGTTCGTCTGAATATTTTGAAGCCCCTTTTAAGTAATTATCTTTAAAGATAGACCAGTTTAAACCAAAAAATATGTTTTTCATATTCATAGATATAAGAAATCTGAAGATACTTAAAAATGTTGATTTCGATTATTTTGACAATTTTTTTGGTTGTTATATAAAAAAATACGTAAAATTTGTAATTATTTTAATGCTTTTTCATATATATATCTATTAAAGGGCTAATGATAATTGAAATTCGAATTAACTTCTTTTATTACATATTAGCCTTGGAGAAAAATAACATTTCTTTTTGAAAGACACATGGAATTTGAGAAATAATGCACTTAGATTGAGACAAAGAGAAAATTAAAAACTAAAATAAGGATAAAGAAGCCAAAAAAAGAAAAACATTTTATTATTTTATATTACTTTTTGCCTTTCATAGTAATCGAACGTAGTCTGAACAGTTAGGCATATAGACTGTCTCTGAATGTATGACGTTCCAAATTTTATAGAAATCTATAAATTTAGTATTAATTCTTTCATCCAAATTATATCCTTCAACTTCAATGCGCTTTTAATTTCAATGATCTTAGGCATTCTGACAGGCATAATGCCAAAAATATTTTTCCAGATTCAGGGATGTCTGATTTTAAACTTTCGTCCAAATCTTGAGTTTGAATTTTTTATCTACGATTTTATTTATTTCTCTTTGTGTATTTGGTTAGCCAGAAAGAAAAAAAGAAATAACTCATGTTCTGTAAAGTTAATTATGCTACTCACCATCTTATGTGCCCAATGAAATTGTAGTTACTTCAGAGTGCGTTATTTATTCTAGTTATACAAATATTATGAAAAATGTTTCTATGAAATCGGATTCAAAACTTTATTTCTCTCTTTATAAACTATAAGGATGTTATAGAATCAAAACATTGATTATTGATTACAAGCTGATACTTCTGAAGAAATAGTAAATAGTAAAAATTTTGCTATTCAAGAAGAAACTTATATACTTCTGTGCTATTCATTAAGAATATTATTTTACTTACATGTTTTATTTAGTAATTGAATGTATGATATGTGTATTAGTTGTTAAAGTAAATCATTCAAGATCTATTAATCCCATCCTAATTTTCCTACCAAATATTTAAGTTGGTCAATTACGAGCCTTTCATGTCATCTTCCCAGGTGCATCTAATTTCTATGTACCCTAAGATTCTCTATTCTTACTCATAAACACTGAAATTCCTACAATTCTAAATAACCTGAAAGAAAATGATTGCTAAAAGTGATGATATAGGAGACATCTTCAACTCCGTGCCATGCCCATTCTCACAGGTTTTCGCCTTTAAAATAGATCATGGGATGCAATTACCTCAGTGTTGTACTGAAATCCCCGGTTTGATGAAGAAATGTAAGAAATACATTTCTACTGATGGCTTTTATAAACCTCAAGCGTGTATAGTTTATTAAAATGAGTAGATAAAATTTTTCTCTATTTTAATTTAAAAATTTTGTTGTGAAAGTATGGTAAAGTTTTTTTCCATTCTGTTTTCTGAAGACGATATGACATTCAAATTTAAATTGAAACCTTCTTGCTGCATAAGATGCCAATTATCAATCTGAATTTCATGCCAAATCTCCATCCTTCTTCAGTAGTTTGGAAGATGTTCACAAAATTTAGTTAAAAATATAAGTAAAAAACATTCAACTATTTATATACTAAATTTATAAATAGTAATTATTAATTAGTTATGAAAAAATAGTAAAAATATATTAAATATTATAATGCCTCTGCATTCTATTTAATAAATCAACCTCTTTGTGGAAACGTAGCATGTGTTGGAGATTCTTTCCTTTTTCATGGAGCTCGACTCTTTTAAATCCACCTCGAGAGGGATCCTCTTTTTATCGTCTCCCTTCTTTTGATTAAAACAGTTCCGAGGCACTGCAAAACCGAAAAGAGCATTTAAAAAAGTCGCCAAAGAAGTTCAAAGAAACCTAATCGCGTGATTCCGCACAATAAAGTCGGAACTTTTACGAAGGAATGCTTTCAGTGCGACTGCAGTAAATGGGGCCGGAACACGCGATGCCGGGGTATACGTCATTATTATCCTGCTTCAGAGAGTGTCGATGGATCGTGGAGAGTTGCACCACATTTAGAGAAGGAGATTATCTTTTTCGTTGTAGTTTATCGATATGCAAAAAGCATGACAATGTTCTGAAAAGACAACTAAATACAAGATTTTTTTAAGTACAAGATTTTTAAAGGAAAGTATTTTGTCTTTTATTCACAGCAAATGAAAATCAAGTCATGTTTATCAGTCAACATTTTTGTTTTATGATCATGTCAGAACATGATTTTAATTTGGGAATGAGGTTTATGGCGTCAACAAAAATACGTAAACGAAAAAATAAAAAATATCCGTAGGTGAAAAATAAAAATTTTATTATCTGCACGAGCATCTAAAAAAATCAGCTTTTAATAACACGGTGCCTATTCATTTACAAAAGCTCTGATTTTTTAAAAAAAATAATTTACTGATTACAGCAAGTAAAAATGTCATTTCGAGCACGTTATTATATGAAATGAAATAAATAGGAAAAGTGATATTTGTTTTAACAATAAATGCGAGACAAAGTCTTTTGGATCGTTTGCAATACTAAAGTGACTCATTCAATGAAACAATTAAAATGAATAAAAATACAATTTCACTTGCACGAGCACGTGGTGCTTGGCCATTCGAGAAATTAGGTTCTGACTGATACATTGAGATACGCATAGCAAATTTCATTTTAATCTTTTATTTTTACCGTTGATCACATAAAATAATGCAAAAGTAAATATAAATGAAATCAATGGTAAAGATTCATTCATACGAAATTGTTATTTAAACCCTCAAAAATATCTATAAATTATTTTATTCATTCAATTCATACCATTAATTCACATTCTTTCTGTATATATAATTTTAAATATTTTTTTTTTTCAAATTTTTGATCGTTGATAAAATATCTTTTATTCATCCTTTCAAGTTCAAATATATTTTTCTTAAAACTTGCAGTGGGTGACATTTGATATTGATACAATTTTTTAAACTATAAATTCATTCATTAAATGTAATTAATTTTTAATACTTTAAGTAGAATTTTAGCAGATTGTAATGAAAATTGAAATCAACATGCAGTAGCTCAATCTGTAAAATGAAAAGATTTTATTTTTCACGTGGAAGTGAAGAATTGTGTTGGATGTCTTGCAAAAATCAATAATTTTTTTGATAAATTATTTGTATGGATTGTAATTGTTTAGTAAAAAATAACTAAACTAAAAGATTTTTTGTTGACTTAAGTAAAAATTGACTTACACTTTTTAAATATTACTTGTCTTCTGAGTAGTGTCAATGAATTAATGATATCATCATAGGTCAGATCTTTGTTATCCTCACAAAAAGGGTAATCAAAGATCAGTGAAGATAGCGAGCATCTCCTAAAACTCAATATTATCATGAGACATATAGTAATGTGATGAGCAGTTAAATTGTATCCATATGAAATAAACAATAAATTTATCGTATGAAGGCAACTAAAAGCAAACTTTCGAATCTTTGAACATAATTAAAAAAATTATAATTAAAAACTAATAACTTCTTCCTTAAGTCTAAGTAATATACACAAAGAGAAAATATTGAAATCATTAATGAACTTGGGAATATAAATACCCAAAATATCATAGCAGTAGTTAAAAAAATCAATTTTAGAATTATATCTATCTATCTAATTGTTTTATATCTATCTACTTATCTTATATCTCTCTATCTACTTGCCTATGTATGAATAGGATACTTCAAGAACAATTTGAGATAGATGGGTTAAATTTATCATGTGGGGATTACACTAAATTAATAGATATCTGCCAAATTTTGAATGATACAGACTCGCAGGAAATATATTTATTAACATGCCAAATGCTACTAACATGATAATGGCAAAACGTTAAGAGGTAATTAAATAAATTTTGGGCTTATTTTTAACAATTAATACAAATATCTATATTACATTTC
>JAOUZG010029841.1:643469-671262 GCA_026289955.1 Argiope argentata | reverse complement strand
CGAGCTGATGGTAGAGTTCGAGTGTGGCGCAGACCCCACGAAGCCATTTACCCAAACTGTCAGCAAGGCACTGTTCAAGCTGCTGGTGGCTGCATAATGGTGTGGGCTGTTTTTACATTGCATGGACTCGGTCCTCTGGTGCAACTGAACCGATCATTGACTGGAAATGGTTATGTTCAGCTGCTTGCAGATCACTTGCAGCCATTCATGGACTTCACGTACCCACACAACGATGAGATTTTTATGGATGACAATGTGTCATGTCACCGGGCCAGAACAGTTCGCGGTTGGTTTGAAGAACATTCCGGACAATTCCAGCGCATGATCTGGTCACCTAGATTGCCCGATATGAATCCCATCGAGCATTTATGGGACATCGTAGAAAGGTCCGTTCGTGCCCAAACTCCTGCACCATCCACACTTTCACAATTATGGACGTCTATACAGACAGCATGACTCAATATTCCTGCAGAGGACTTTCAACGACTTGTGGACTCCATGACACGTCGAGTTGTTGTACTCCGCCGGGCAAAAGGAGGACCAACACGATATTAAATGTCATCCAATGACTTTTGTCACTTCAGTATATATATATATATATATATATATATATACCATGCCGATGGTAACAAAAGTTTATAATAGAAATGCTAACTTTGCATTTGTAATTTAAAATTAATTCTTATACTTTTACTTTAAAGTTATATATAAATTATGTCTTATTTTTTCTTATTCTGCCTGATTTATTAATCATTTATTATGAAGATTTTATTACCTGTGTATTTTAAATTAAGAAAACCTTGTTTTTAATTAATTGATTTAAAAATTAATTATAATATTTAATGATATTAATCTTATACCGATCATTTATTCACACCAAACTATGACTTGAAATGGAAGTTAATACTAAGTTTTACAATTGCGGTAAAAGAAGAAAAAGATCTATTCTAACCGTATTCCATCAATATTGTTAAAGATGAAAATTTCGTATTACAAAATGTAATCCACAGCTTATATATGATAATAAATTAACCTATAAATATACATCAGGCAATCACGTAACATGATATATCCGTTTTAAAATAAGAAAAAGAACCAAAATAAAGATTAAAATGAAATCTGCAATGCATATTTCAATGTATCATGTCAAAATATAATTTCTTGAACGGCCATGCATCTCGTGAGAGTTAAATTATATTATTATTCATTTTAACTGTTTCATTGAATGAGTCACTTTGGTATAGCAAACGATAAAACAAATTTTGTCTCTCATTTATTGTTTAAAAAGTATTAAATTTCCTGTTTAATTCATTTCACATAATCACGTGCTCAAAATGACATTTTTCTAGGTTTTATTTGCTGTAGCCATTAACTTACTTTTTTTTATCAGACTTTTTGCAAATGCAATGGTAACAAGTTATTAAAAGCTGATTTTTTGAATGCTCTTGCAGATAATAATTTTTTTCCCTTACGGCTTTTTATTGACGCCAAAATTCTCATCCGAAAAACAACATCATGTTCTGACATGATAATAAACAATGTTTCTGGTCAATAAATCATCATAGAATTAGGTCAATGGAAACTACTGATATTTAATAAATAAACGAAGAGAGGAAACGCTTTTAAGTCTTGTAAGCATTCGTTGTACAGACTAGCAGGTTCATGAGCAATTGTATACAAGATTCCACCTTCCAGTTAAACCATACGCCCTACAGCCTGCAGCAAAACGCTTATTTAATTTTCTTAAATTTATAGACTCTTCTCAATTTGGAAGAGACGGAATCAATATATATTTATGTGTCCCAACTCCAACCGGATTCACGGACAGCCACGGGCTACAGTTACAGTTAATTGTTGATTCTCTGAGTCCCGATTCTTCCAAAACGGGACTCCTCAATCGATAGGAGAGACCTCGGGCCCTATCGGCAAAGGGGCCACCACTACGGGGCCCTCCAGTCGCTCGTTGGGAAGGATCAGACTCGGACTAAAGATATTAATTAAAATCCTTTTGCATAATCATAGGTATGGGTATCTTATTGCGAGCCCTGTAGTTCTGTAGATACATTCGGGTGGGAGGTGGATTGCTCGTAATCGATTGTGAAAATGCTCGTCGTTTCCAAGGCAACGTAGCGTTTTGAAATTCTAATATCGGTTCCTTCTTTTTCTCAAGGCGGAAAGAATAATTAGCCTAAGTACGGGAATTCAGAAACGGTTTCGATTTTTCCCGACCCTTGCCTCGCGAGTGAGGGTTGCGTAATAGCTCTCGCATTCGAAGTGAGATTACGTTTATTGGTGTAATCTATTACCGTGGAAATCGATGATTAAGAAGATCAGGTTTTAAAAACCTGTTTTCATTAGTTATGATAAAAGAAGTAAATGCTTCATTAGCTTTGGGTGAAATTGTGCTTTAGTTATTGTTTTTGTTCGACATTTGCATCCTTCTTTAAGTTTGATTTTTATCATGTCAAACCATCATGTTGTTTTGGGAATGAGGTTTTTGGCATCAACAAAAATTCCTATGCGAAAAATAAAAACTTTAATCCGTAGGAGGCAAAAAATAAAAAATTTTATTATCTGCATGAGCATTTTTTAAAAAATAAGATTTTAATAATGTGTTGCCATCGCATTTACAAAAGCTCTAATTAAAAAAAATAAGTTAATGACTGCAGCAAATAAAACCTAGAAAAATATTATTTTGAAAGCGAAATTAAATAAATAGAAAATGTGATATTTTTTAAACAATAAATGTGACACAAAGTTTTTCGGATCGTTTGCAATACTAAATTGACTCATTCAATGAAACAATTAAAATAAATAAAAATATAATTTAACTTGCACGAGCACGAGGTGCCTGACCGTTCAAGAAATGATCTTCTGACAAGATACATTGAAATATGCATAGTAGATTTCTTTTTAGTATTTTATTTATTTACATTTATTTATGCATTTATTTATTTATTTATTTTTGCAATGTGTATCGGAAGCAGAACTTTATTTAACTCATTACTTGAAAAGATTATCCTGAGTGTTATGAATTTTACTTTATTTTTTTCTTATAGCAATGCTTTAAATAAAAGTAGTAATGATCTTGAACATATTAAAATATGTAGGGGATTATTTCAAACTAATTATTATTTTATGGATCAATACTAAATGGGACAGGCTATTAACTTGCAATAATTATTAGAATTTTAAACGACTAATAAAAACGATGAAAATTCCAATTTATTGAAATTCCATCAAAACGATGGAAATTCTCAAATATTATAACTGTTAATGCTGTTTGAGTGTAAATCTGTGAAATTCCAAATTTCCATATTCTATCAAATATAAAATAAAAATTGAAATTATATAACATTGCTTTCTTTTGTTAAATATTTGCTTTCTTTTTAACATTTCGTTTTTTGAAACAGGATTCATAATTATATCGGTCGCAGAACTTTAAAAAAAATGATATCTAAAAAAATGGCAGAAATATTATGTGTTTTACTTTAGACTTTTTCTCAAAGCTCTGAAGCAATATATTTTAAAAAAACGACAACGTTGAGGAAGAAATTAAAGTATTTGATGCATTATTTCAAATTAATATTCGTTTTGTGCATCATGAAAAGATGAACTTATTATTAACCACCAGATTTTTGCTCTAAGTATTCAATTTTGAACAAACAATAGAAAAAGCGTCCGGAATTCTTAAATATTCTAATTGTTTGTGCAAAAATAAACAACTGTTAAACCTTAAAATAGAAAATTTTCTTATACTGTCAAATATTAACTGGAAATTGAAATTATGTTTTGGTATTGTATTTGTTTAACATTTATTGGGTTGTTCGGAAAGTCATTTCGTTTTTTTGGGGGAACATGAAAGACAATTTTCGTATAATGAATAAATATTTTATTAAATTATATATTGGCCATTCTGGTCCAACACCTTTTGCCATCTTTCTGACAGTAACATAATTCCCCTCTCATAAAAGTTTGGCATAAAAGTAAAAGCTTCGACCGGCCTTCCAGACCGTGGTGCATCTTCGACATCAAAATTGCCGGATCGAAATTTTGCAAACCAGTTCTGGCACTGGCGTACTGTTAACACGCCTTCTCCATACACATCCGTCAATTTTTTCCTCGCTTGGACAGCATTTTTACCTTTTCTGAAGTAAAAAAGTAAAATATGACGAAAATGCTGCTTATTGCTCTCCATATTTAAAAGGCCACCAACCAAAAAATACTGCGTAGAATTAATAGAACTTTTTCACACACAAGCCTTGCAATATCAGCTCTCAAGACATATAATGGTTATGCGGCTTAAGTGTGAAGTTGGTTTCGAAAAAACGTAATTAAGTCCTCTGACGGGAAAAAACGAAATTACTTTCCGAACAACCCAATACTTCCATCTTAATATTCAATTTTTTTCTAAGTGAATCGGAATCAAAGCGTTTTTAGCATAACAGCTGGAAAGGTATTCAAAATATTTTACATTCTACTTTATTTTTTCCCTCAATGGAATAAAATAATTTTTTTAAGGGGAAGCAAAAATGATATGGGGATAATAAAATTATTTAGTCCATTATTTACAAGTAGTATTCATTTTGAGAAACAGTCCTAAATGGAACTAATTATTACCCACCTGATTTTTGCAAGACTTATTTGATTTTAAACAAGTAATCGAAATTATCGAAATTCTAAAATATTTTGACTGTTCATGCTAAAATATTTTTCCATAAATCCGAGCATAACAAAATTTACAAATTTTCGTACACTATTAAATATAAACAGAAAATTAAATAAAATTGACAAATATCCATCAAAAAGCAGATTCTCAAAAAAGTTATATCTTTCAAACGGTGTTATATCTTTAATAGTTGTATCTTTCAAATAATCTTTAGATATATAGTTATATCGATTTCACAAAATTTATATTTTGTGACGCATGATGTAAAGGTCCCTTGTATCATTTTCTTTATTTTTTCACTGATAGTTGGTCTTTAAATGAAAAATCATATCCATACGAAAACAACTGCTGAGAAATTTACAAAAAAAAAAAGGATTTTTATCGTCTTGATATGAATAATAAATGTCAGGAAATAAAATTAGTCCTTGGAGAAAAAGATACTTTGTTTAATAATAAATATTGCGTACTTATATCTATTTTGATCAGAATACCTTAAGAACATGTAAATGTTGCTTGTAGAAAATCGAACAAATTATCATAGTTATTTTCCTCATACAATTTAAAGCATTTTTCCTAATTTTCCAAGTTACAGTCGAAATTATTATTATATTATTATAATAAATTTATAATAAAATTATAGAATTATATTATAAAAAAGATTCTATAAATTATATTATATATAGATTCTATTCAAAATATAAAATTATCGCCATACTTATTTTAAAATTGTTTTTTTTTTAAATAAAAGTATTATTTACTATTTCTGGCAGTGGGAGGCATTGCTATTTTCCTTGAAATAAGATTTAAATTTTTTCATTCTCATGTACAGAGCATTTAAAGATAAAATATTATAATTGGAAACTTCAGCAGGAAGTTTCATTTAATATATGCCTTTTAGATGTTCCAGAATCAAAAAAAGAAGCATTTTTAGATTTTGATGTATCTGACTATGTATATGAATATAATTATCGGACCATGAACGTATACACTCTATAACAAAAAAAATCGGCGCACCAAGAAGGAGTTGACCGATTGAGACGAAAATTGGTGGATAGGAAGGCAATGTACAGAATAATAAGTGAATAAAATCTCAGAACAATTGAGTAATTTATTTCAGAGTTGCAGTAACAAATTCAATAAGGTGTTGACCCGCCTCTAGCCTGGATACAAGTTGCCACATTGCGTGGCATAGACCGATACATCTTCCGAATGGTCTCCTGCGGTATTTCCTGCCAAATTCGCTTCCAAATGTCGAACGAGATCATCAATATTCCGTGGCAGATGCAATCGCTTTCTCATCATATCCCAGACATGCTCGATGGGGGTAGCAAAACAGGTCTTAGGATATCGTCGATGTACCTCTAATGACGACCAAAGGGATCCGGCTGTCAAATCAGTGGTACCCCAGACCATAATGCCTTGTTAAGGGTCGGTGTGGCGTGAAGTAATGAAAGCAGGACCTCCCCCCTCTGCCCTGGGTGTCCCCATAAACGTCTTCGATTATCTTCAGTATACAGTTGAAAGTGGTATTCGTCACTAAAGACTATACGTTTCAATTGGCCTCATTCTAACCCGATCGAACCATGCACCACTGTAATCTGGCTCGACAGTGTGCAAGCGTGAGTGGCAGGTGGTGTAACGGTCGGTGAGAGCATAGATTTCGCAGTCTCAACCGTATGTTAATGGTCATGGTGGACACTGGTGTTGATCTGATCTGATGATTGATAGAGATGAAGAAGGTGCTGTGACAGCTGATTGGACAATCCCTCTGTCCTCACGATCTGTTGTGGCCGTAGGTCGGCCGCTACCGTCCTGACGCAGAACTCTGCCATACCCTCCTTCCTTTCTTTCCCAGCATCTTCGAATTGTCGCATCGCTTCGACTCAAATGACGAGCAATTCTCCGATTTGTCCAACCAGCCTCTTTTAATCCAATGATACGACCTCCGTTAAACTCTGATAGTTACTCGTCATGAGCACGAACCCTGCGGCTAAGTTTTAAGTTGTTGAAAGGTAATCTGAATCGCAATGAAAAGGAAAGTTTAAACAACCGCTGAAGAACTGCTCCTTATATACATCTGCTGGATGCGCAGTTCCGATGCGCTGGAGATCAAACTATTCATTCATTGGACACCAAAATTTAATCATTTGCATATCTGGTCAAAACACTCATAGCTAACGAAATGTCAAAGCAGTCGGAGAATTTCTTCTTGGTGGGTCGATTTTTTTGTTATAGAGTGTATATCGGAGTATATATGAATATAAATATCGGGCCATGAGTATATATATCGAATCATGAGTATAGATTGATATGAGTATATATCGGACCATGAATATAGATGCATATAAATATATCAATCAGACTAACTTTATGAAAATTGAAGCGATCACTCGATTTATTATAAAAAATGAAAAAAAAATGAGGATAAATTTTTAAATTTTGTTATATAGCTTTCTATTATGGACTTAAATGAAATAGCATAAACGATATATGAATATATAAAAGGTATATTAAAAGTAAAACATTTTCAGTGGAGAATTTTATTCTAGTTAGTTGAATTAATGAATCATAAACAAATATTTTATCAATGTATCTTTCAACAAAATACAATCAGAGAAAATAACTCACTTTTCTTAAATACAAATAAAAGTTGTTACTTATGGCACTTGCCATGGACAAGCCCCGCTGTTACATCAGCAGATTTTAAGCCGAAGAAAAATGTCTCTTGTTTCAAGTAGCGCCAACTAGGACCTAGAGTACTACTTTAGCTACACACTCATCACATTCGCTTGCGCAGCCCCTTTTTACAGGGGGGGGGGGGCATTCACATAACTCACAGATAGCACATAGATGCACAAACTTGCTCTGACCGGGACTCCCAGAACACGAAGAAGACGCGCTACCTCTGTGCCAGAAAGCCGGCACAAATGCAAGTTATTCATATTATTCTTAACGATGTATCGAATATACTATTAAGTCATGCGACGCAATAGTAAAATAATTTGATAACTGAAATGTATAGATTTTCAGGTCATTTAAACATAGCAATTAACATTTAAGTTTTTGAGTAAAAAAGAGTGCAAATGAATATTTAGTAACAATTTTACTGGTTTCTCTTTGAAGCAGCTGATAAAATTTTGCTAATTAGGTTGCTGAGATATATTTTCATAATTTTTGTCTCTCTTTTTATAAAAATGTTTTGCATCATATGGTGCAATGAAAAGGCATTTTTTAAATGTTAAAATAATAATATAAAGTCCATAATTTATAATCACAAACTCAAAAAGAGTTGTTAGGTAAAATAACTAAAATCCCAATTTTCCTTCTTTATGGTACTTGAAATTGTGATTGAATTTGAAAATCTCGAAAAATGTTGACGGAACAAATTCAAAACTAAATCAGCATACATTTCCTCAGAATTTCCCATTTGAATTGCTGTGTTTCGCTATAATGATACGACTGCTTTTGAATCATATAAAAAAATTGTGCTTCCAATCTTTCACTACATTCTCAATAATAATATATGGTTTTATGTAAAGGTATAAAAAATTAAAATTTCAAAAGCAAACGAAATATGATTTCGCTCGCATATTTTCATGTTGAGAGTCTGCTGCCATGGTAACAGTAACAAAATATATTATAAATCTTTGCTCTCTGAATACAAAGTTTCAAATTATTTTTTCCATATTTTGGAAAAACTTAATATCTGAAAACATACTTTCTTCTGAGATTATTTTTATTTCCTTTTTTGAGGCTATTATTTTGTTTGGATTTCTTATTTCAATTCAATATTTTTGTAATTAAAATATAACTTCAAGGAATATATGTTAGAAATAACTATTTTAATCATAGGATTTTGTTATAAAGAATTCAATTTACTTTAGCAAAGTTTATTCTTTTGCCATTTGCATTCATGTGTATTTATTGAGTAACTGTAAAATCGAAATTTTACAATCTTATGAAGATCTTCAAATATTACATTCATAGACAAGATGTAAAAAAAGAAACAACTTAATTTTTGTCTCCAAACAAGGCATTTTTAATGGCATAATTTATAACTTGTGCCACCAGATGTCTCTCCCATTTAGGATGTCATTTACATGATATAGAATTCTTATTTTAATTTTGTGTTTTTATATCTAAACTAATAACTATCATTACAGAATATAATTTCATTACAGAATTTTTAAAATAAAATATTCGATATTTATTTCTAAAATTTTCAATTTACCTTTCTACAGTTTATTTTTCAAAACTTGCATTTATACATATTTGCAGAGATATTCAGAGCAGAAAATGTCAAAAACAAACTTTGAAAATTGAAAATTTTAAAGCAACCAAAAAAGGATGAAAATATTTCTCCCATACAAAAAATATATTACTAAACCTTTTTTATTACATGATACTAAATATTTTTTCATAATTAAACTTATAGCATGTGCACACTCAGGAAAAAAAGTAGCTTCTCGTCTTTATTCAGGCATCATTCCTCAAACTATTATAAATTATGTATTCTCTGAAAGGGGGGTGCGGAGACCTGATGATAAGACCTCATTTTCCAAGGCCTAAAAACTCCAAATTTGAGACCATAAAAAAACTGCGCGGTGCAGGTTAAATTTGCCAGAGCCAAATGTCCTCCCTCTGGTGTGGCGTGGAAGTTTAGCGATTTGGGTTCTCACTTAGGAGTCATCTTCGTCATTGGACCACAATACAGAATCATGGTGTGAACTGTCTACAGAATACATCAACAATCTTCCAAAGGCAAAACTATGAGAAAAGTTTATTATAGAAAGTTACTTAACTCGATCTGTGCTTAGTCAAACAGAATGTTTGTTATTGGTTTTTCGCTAACTTTCATACATTATAGTGTTTTATAATGTGGTGTTTAGACGTTATAGCGTTTAATATATTTATGCAAATACTTTCAAAGAAAGTTTAAGTTTGATTAAGTTTTTATTCGATGCAAGTGACGCTACAGGGCAGTGATTTTAAGAGAAAAGAATATTCTTGAGATTCTGCAATTTTTATAGTAACATGACATATTGGTTATTCTGACTTAATCTCTCTAAAATTTTGGCTTAGTGTGACTTGGTCTCTTAATATTTTCTTCTACAAAATATTGTTAAGCTTCAACGTTTGTTCAATGTTAAATGTTTACATTGCTATTGAGTAGAGACTTTCTGTCCTTTGAATATATATTTTTAATTTTTTGTCAGTTTCTGTGAAATGTGATATTGAAATTAAATTGAATCTGATAAAATTTTAATAAATGCAAAAACTTTTTTTGGGGGAAACCAAACATTTTTATTTTAAATAGGAAAAGGGGAAAATGGAATTCTACAACATCGAAATCTAAATTGAACTACAGAATACCTTTTTTTATAATTTTTGTAATAGCTCAAAGTGTTTTTCAATAAAAGCTTGTCTCATTCATCATAAAATTAAGTTTTTTATTTTTGTTTCAAATGAATTAAAACGCCGTAAGTAATATTTCTTTTTATTTCAGTCGATAAATGTATTTCTGAAAATGATTATAAAGATTAAATTTTATACAAACCTTCGAACCATAACCATATTTACTAAAATATTTTTGATAATAGAACGATTCAGTATTCTGCCTTCAAATCAGATCAAATAATAGATTTTTCGATATCATTATTTTAGGAAATTGAAAATTTCTACTTTTTAAGTCAATCAGCAGTGGAAAAACTCAAGAACTGATTAACGTATGTTTTTCCAAGAATGTCGATGAATTGAAATTTAAAATTTTTTATGCAACAATAAAATCAAATTTTCATAACTCGATTTTTTAGGGAGTAGGAAGATATTTTTCAGTAAGAGTTCAGTTAATCTTTTAATATGAGTTTCTGACAATGTAATGACAACACGCTCAGAAAAACTAATTTTTTCTATGCACATGTAACGTATTCGTGTATTGTTAATTATTCTTTTTATTTATTTATTTGTTTATAGTGTAAAAATGTTTTAGTGTTTATAGTGTAAAAATGTACAGAAAATATATATTTTTTAAATTTTTTTGAAGATAGCAATTAAATTTATATATTACAGAATTATCATCAAATCTGATATATATTTTTAAAATTTAAGCTGCTACAAAAATCACTCTTGTGCTGTAATATTGTCGGAAGTTTTTGAAAAATATTTCAAAATGTCACATAAAGTGAACTAATTAAAATTATAATGGAAACCTAAAAAACGTTTCCTCGAGGCTATATGTTTTTATAAGATATTAAAAATAAATATATTCTGGAAATTTCGATTGACTCGTAAAAATATCTTAATAAAGCTATTATCATAGTATAGTAGATTCTGAGACAAAATTTTTTAAAAAAGACACTAAAAGAATTTGTAAAATTGTAAATTAAATAGAATTTTTAGTTTTTAATATAAATTATAAGAAATATGTGATTCTATACCTTTACTTAGATTTAATTACTAAAACATATCATTTTTAATGGTGTTAATCTTTTGCGTAAACATTTTAATCATGCGTTCCCGAGCCATTCATTACTCCACCCAAACTTAAGCAGGTGTACGAGAAAGCTACACATATCTTATTAAAAAGATGAAAGGTCATTTTTGAATATAAAGATATTTCATAAATCACTTATAAACTTTAAATTGCACTTTTCTGAATGATTTGGCTTCTCTATTGAAAAATCCAACTTCACAGAAATCTTTTCAAACCTTATTAAAAGCGTTTTCATCACGGTGGAGGCTGTCATAAAATTTTCAGCACTTCCTTTGGCTGCAAAAATTAGTTTCTGCATTTCAATAACCACTTTAACCTATCCATTTCCTCTCCTTATATTCATCAAAACGGAGTTCCGTATCTTTTAAGAGAAGATATAATTATTTCATCCCAAGAGGAAAAAATAACTCCAAAAAGATATCACTTCTAATAAAATTTCCGAACTACGAAATATCCATTATGAATTTACATTCGAATTTTTAATACTTTAATGTTGAAGAACAGAAGTGAAGCTTTTAGCAGTCGAAAGGAAATTACGCGCCGTTTTCAGCAGAACTTCTGACTTAATTCTTTCCCCCCTTTTCTGTTTCTATTAGCTGCAGATGGCTGTATTTGGCAGGTGTTTTATTCTTTACCAACTTCAAAGGGAGAATTTTCGAAAATGATGTCTTTTGTGATTTCCTCCCTTCTGTTTAGAGTTTTGAGAATTAAAAGCCGCTTTCTCAGTTGCCATTATACGGAAGTAGAACTCTACATCGTTATATATTTAATCCGGAGATTTTTTTTATCATCAATAAATGCATGGATTCGAGGTAGGTTTTATTTCTATTTGAAAAGATTAACTTTTGTGACTGTCATTTAAATAAAACCTTTCTTTTTAAATATTAGCGGAAATCATTATCTCTCAGGATCTCTCGTCCTCAAAATATGATTAGGTAAAATATCCTTTTAAAATGATTTCTTTTTTTTCCTCTTGAAAGTACTTCTTGGGGCCTTCAATGAGATTATAGAAATAAGCTTAATGAAAACTCAGAATAAGTAGATAAAATTTTCATACCGCATATATTTTACGACATTTTTGCAATTCAAATATGCTTAATGAAAGCTCTTTCAACTGCTGGATTTCTATTTTATTTTTACTTATTTAGTTTTACTCTCGGGTTTTAAGGATGATCTATGAAGAAGGGGGGAAAGACTAAAATATATAAAAAGAGATCAAGGTATTCTATATTACCTTTCTCTTTTCTTTTATATCAATCAATTATTATCAAGAATTAATTCATTTGAAAATCTAATTGATCTAATAAAAATTCCCCTTAAAAGTATTTTTATTTTTTTACTACAATAATAGTTAATGCATATGTGTCTTTAAAGTAAATGAAACAATAACTTGAATTTTCAATTTAGATTATAAATTTTACACTTATGTTCTATTTAAATATGTTTTTTTTTACTCGTAATAAAAAAAGTTGAAAAATAATGAATTAAAATTACGTGTAAAATCTTTTAGGCAATTTATTTGGTGCCACTTTTACCAATATATTACTTTATGCTATATTCGTATCGAATTTAACATAAGTTTATTACTAATTTTTTTCCTCGAAATTTTGTTCATAATAACTTGTATATTTAATTTTAAATTTAACATTTAAAGATTTGTATATACATATATGGAGTATATATTGTACAGAGGATAGTTTTGATTTGTTTTACCAACTACCTTACAGCTGTAATAAGAAATTGCAATCGCAGATTCTAAGATTCAGATATTTTACTCAGGAATTTCATAAACGATCATAAAGCCTTCACTCTTGAAAATCGGTAGTAACCTCTACGCCTGGGTATTCTAAAGAAAAATTCATGTAACTGAGTATCCGCATGAGAAAAATGGTAATCTCCCAAATAACAACACATAATCTTCAAATAAATAATAACAATAGGTATTCTTCAAACAAATGAATCTGATTATTTCATAGAATGTAGAGACTATTTTATGAATTTCTTTTTCCAAAAAGAAGTGAAAATTCTATTTCCAACCACTTTTATTATTGTCAAATAATAATAAAATAAATCAGCATAATTTCATAAAAATGTTATTTCTTTTTAATGATTAGTTTAATAATTATGTATTTGTCTTATAGTAAGCCTTTAACAGCACGATTTTGAATTATTATTTTCGAGAATCATATTGCAGTTAAAAGTTCAATAAATGATACGTTGTCCATTACATCTTTACTCAGTATATTTATGTGTACAAGTATCGAAAGTTCCCCAAAAATATTTATTAACTATTAAAGCTTCAAATTTTTCTAGCTATTATTTTGGGAATTATTAGTATTAGAGAAGAAGCTATATAAAAATATCTATAAAATATTGTGAAACTCTATTTTATTACAAGACCCTTGTTAGTCTGTATTTTGATAAGGTACAAAAATAAATTGATAATATACGTATAGGGTAAGAAAATGATAACTTCTAATTTACACGCGAATTATCCCTCGATTATATCACTGAAAAAAAAGCAAATCCAATCAAGTTACATCAATTAATGAGCTACTTAGTCATTGTAATTAAGTGTTTAGTAATTCACCCAAAATTAAGAATTTTTAAGAATGACTTCATGAAGAGAGTAGCATAAATTTGAATATTATTACATTCTTATCATCTTGTAACGCAATGAAAATGAATATCATAGCATTTACGTCAGCGAACATATTAACGAAAGTTAGTTTTTAAACATGGCCGTTCTCATTTGCTTCTTACATTTGTTAATTTCCCTTATATTTTGTAATGTATGGTTTTGGAAACAATTATAATATAAACTTATTGTTTATGTTTTTCAAATCTATGATTAATTATCGATACAAACTTTTAAAGAAACTGTTTCAATAATTGTCATATTAAGATTCAACATAATTTTTAAATGTGTCTTGTTTAATATCTAATGTATCCAGTTTAATCTAAAGCACCTCAGATATATCTGAATACGGTAAAAACGACAGATTTAATATCTTTACTCGCATTTTTATATGCTAATTTTATAGTTTCGCTGATGGAAATTAGCATATGAGTCATCTGGTATGCCAGGAAAAGGTTCAGCGAATGGAATTATTTGCCTTTGAACAACGGCAAAAAGTTAATAGATAAAAAATTATTAAAATAGCTTGTAGTGACATTATGTATCATCACAAGGAAAATGAGAACGTTTCGAACTTAAGGATAATTTTGAAGAATTGTTAGGGAAATTGTTATTTTTTTTTCTGGGGATAAGATTTTATGAGAGATCAAATTTTGAGGTCAGATTCCCTCAACTTTCTCAGCACAGAGTCTTAGAGAATTGAGGTGCCCCCGTTGGACCTTGAGTAAATAATGTTGATAATAGCAAGGCATAGGAACCATAAGACATTTAAATAAATAATAAAGTAAAAATATGTTTCATCAAATTCCGTTGGAAGGTTAAGATATAATTAGTGACTATTAAATAAATTAATATCTAATAATTCACCTATCATTTATTATCAGTTCTCTATATTTCCATCTATCGCATTGGATGATTATTCGCCAGGTATTCATTTCTTTTTAAAAACTGTGGCATCAACCATTTCCAACAACAAACTTCGTACCTATGCATGTATCTTTTTTTTTCGTTTCAAATTATTCAGAGGCATTCTAAAACTCCAGGAAACACTCACCTATGCAATTGTCCTTTTCATATTCTCATTTGTGAAATCACCAATGAAGGAGCAATATAATCGTCAAAAAATTAATTCGATATTTGATAAATCCTTCTTTTTCAGGCCTTACAATTAGTTAGTTTGTTTTTTTTATGGCGAAAGAGCCTGGAATATCATATTGGATGATTATTTGTAAGTCATTCATGTAGGATATCCCATGGAACTATTTTAATTAACCAACATCTGCCTTCATCTTGTTTTGTCAACACCCGATGATATATGAAATCCAAAGCAAGAGTTGTAAAGGTTAGATTATTTCCCAGAGGACGATAACTTTTAATTAGTTTAGCATTCCAGAACAACGCCATCTATCGGTTTTTTGAAAGTCTATTCCAATTAATTTTGAGGCAGAGGCCCCACTAACTTTCGTCAAGAAAAGACGTCTGTCTTCAAGCTTCAGCGATTTCCACAAAGCTCAGTGGCTACGTGGTAATCTATATTTTCAGTCATAATGTTTCCCTACCTCTAACGCCCTCCTAGAGGAAATAATCTAACTTTCTGATTATTAAATATCTCCAAGTTTTAATTCTTTTTAATATTTCCCTGTAAATATTCTCCTTTAACTCTAAATAAATTCTTTTATTTTTTCTAAAGAAGTCTCTTCACACTTCGTTTGTATTATTTTAATTTTGGTTTAGAAACTAACCCGTAAATATTAAAAAAACCCTAGACATCACGCCACTAAAACCCTGCTATCTGAAGAGTCTAATTTTTTTCGAAGATTTATTTAGACTCCCCCATTCATTTCTTTGCAAAAACTGTAGTATCAACCATTGCCAGCAACAATATTCGTATCTATGCGTCTTTCATCTTTTTAATTTTTTTTTAGCTTCAAATTATTCAGAGAAATTCTGATATGCCAGGAAGTTCTCATCAATGCACTTGTCCTTTTTTGCATTCTCATTGTGAAATGCGCAAAGAAGAAGTATAATAGTCAAAAATTAATTTGATATTTTGATGAATCTTCGTGTTTCAGACATCTCCAAGTCGGAAAGTCATATTTTTGATATTAGGTATAATCTGTCTCTAATTTGTTTACAAACGCTTTAAGATAAAATGGCAGATAAAATTCAGTAAAAGATATGAATTAAAGTTTTATTTTTTAAGATTTCTACTATGTTTTGGGCAATTTCCATTCCAGGTCTGTCCATCGGTCCAGGCACAATTAAAACATTAAGAACAAGTTGTCTAAAATTTGATAAAAATAATTAATATTTTCTGGATATGTTTAAAAAGTTTGAACCGTATGTTAAAGAAATGAGCAGAATCTCAGACTTAATTTGATTTTTTTAAATATATGGAGCATTTGGGAAACCAAATCGTTTCATATTGATTTTTTCGTATTTAAATACTTAATTCTTTGGCTTAATTGCAGACTTGAAAATAAAAATTCAGTAATTCGATGCGCGCGCCAGACACGTCATTGTATGCGAAGGGGTTAATATGTAATTATGTGATTACAATTATTATTGAGTCATATTTTAGTTTCCTTCAGTCTGAAAAAAATTCCTCTAAAATACTGTTTAGTTTTCTGATGCAAATATATTAATCAAATATTAGGAAATGATCGAAAAAAAATACTAAAGATCGTATTCTGACCAACAATTTTGTAAATATCGTTCGTCAATAGCACGAGATTAATAGCATATTTTTATAGTTAATGCAATAATATTTCAAGAAAACTACTATAGTTAGTTCTTTTCGTTTCTGACTATCCATATATTCCTACAATTTCTTAAAAGTTATGGATAATCATCAGTACATTGAAATAAACGTAATATTTGCATCGAAGCTGTCTTCCATTTGAATATCGATCATCACAGTGAGTGCTATCTATAACCAAACGTTAATAAGGTATTATCTCGTGCTAATTTTACTTATTGCGCTTTGAGTAGATCAGATTTGAATTTTTTAACAGTGAAATTTTTTTTCATTCTGTAGTACGTGGTCAAATTACATGTAACGTGTCTTAAAATGTTTCTATTTTAATATCAAAATAGGCATGAAAATTTCTTTAGTGTAATAAATTATATTAATAAAGTTTTTTACTTCGAAAGTACAAAGAATGATGTTAACCCCTCGACATACGGATTTATTTAACTTTCTAATTAGATGACACATCTTATTTTGGTCATTTATTGCTAATTTGGTTTTTTTTAATAATATAGGGATCATTTGGGATATTAAAGCATTTCAAATTGAAATTTGTGTATTTAAATACTTAATTATGGGGCTTAGTTGCAGACTTAATACTAAAAATTCAGTAATTCGATGCGCGCATCTGACACATCATTGTATGCAAAGTGATTAAAGGCGTATATCATTTTTGGAATACTTTTAACTTTCTGAGCTGAATAGATAGTCGTTGTTAAAAATAAATATTCTTGGAACTTTAACTTTTCAGGTAATTGGTCTTGAAACGGTAAAGTAATCTCATGTAGTTTGGAAACATGTCGTTTATCTAAGTAAATAAATAACCCAATGAAAAAATAGTGAAATTTTCAACATAATGTCTTAATTCTAATTTTGCGTTACAATTAGGCACAAAGACACTCCACCCTCTTTTTCTTTTTTTTAAATGCTTCTAATCTAAGAATTTTTGATAGAAACTCGCGAGAGTTTCTCTAAAAGTAAATACAGTCTTCACGTCATTCGAGATCAGGGTATAGGGTAAAATATCCCGTATCTCCTGAGATAGCGGAAAGGAAAGCGCTAATTAAAATTATTAGTGGAAGTCGCGGGTAAAAGGGAAACGCTAATTATTCGGCTATAATTAAACAGCGTTTCGTGGTTTGCGGTGTGCCAAGGATTTCGGTTTCACAAACTCTTCGCCCGCCTTTTTAACTGTCGAGAAATATAAAGGATAGAGTTTCTGTTTTGATCTTACATTTGGAGTTGCTCATTTGAGATTTAAATGCGAGGAGAGTTTTTCAGATCCATCTGCGGTGGGATATAAGCAGCACAACGATGATATGAATGCAAGTTTGGAAATTTCAGTTTCCAAGTAATTAAAATTTTCCCCTTTTTTTCTTCCTAATTTGGGAAAGAGAGAGAGGATTAAATTGTTTTATTGTTTTAAGAATTCGTTTCTTTATTAAAAGGTTCTAAAAATATGGAATGAAAAATTGTGCTAATGAGATTTAAAAAAAATAGTGGATCTACTTAATGGAACACGCAAATATTTTTCAACAAATAAAACCAACATGGTTTTTTTTTCTTTTTAAAATCTTTACAGTAAGTTTTTAACCTGACTGTTCAAATTTTTTGAAGCAAAAAGATTTGTAATCTGTAACCATTTTTTTTTAACTTTACATTATTCCTTCCTGTTTCAGTCAATGATTATTACATAAAAACTAAATTTTTGATATAAACCTAGTTTTGATGTAATAGTTTACAAGAATGTTAGATTTAATATGTTTAAATCCAAAGGAAAATATAATTAGTTTTTAATCATAAATACAAAAAAATATTTATATTTAATCCTTTAAAACTGGATAGCTGCTTTCTTGCACCATTAGTTGATTTTTAAAGTTTGATTTAAAAATGTGTTGATTGAAAAATTTTGATGTTTTATTTATTTATCTATTTAATTCTAAATGTTAAAAATACTTATTGAGTAGTAAAAAGGTGTAGATTATTTTTAGAGGAAATCTAACGTAAAGCCGTTGTATATACTTATTTATGGAGCAATAGCCAAGTCCTTGTGTTAGGTGAATAATTATGCATCGAATAACTATTCTGAATTCAAATGATTAATACTTTAACATTAGGATTTGGCGATTAACCCTTTCTCTGTTACAATTAAAAGAAGAACCGATCATCAAATTTTAAAAAATCGAACCACGGGTATAAATAAGGATAGCGTACGTGTTAGTATGAGTGGTTAATTTAAGATTATACTCCCCATTTTTTTATTAAATAAAGCGGGATACTGCAAATGTTGACATAAAACAAAGATGTAAACTACATAAACATTACAAAAAAGATTTGCTTTTATCCTAAACTCCCAATTTATGGCAATATGGGATTATGTTATCAAAGCTTAGTTTAGTTTAGTTGTATTAACGTCCCTTTGAAAAGCAACACGTTCGTTCATGACTGATTTAATATGCAACAGACCCCCTTACTGTACGGTTCTTTGGTGGAATCGGGTCTCGGACTGTAAACCCCATGGCTTAATAACCGAGACTTTACCACCAACCCACCGCGGTTCTTCTGTTTACAAGAATTGTAACCGTTGTTTCGATATAGTTGTGCAATGAGTGTTTTGGCTTAAAAAAATCAATCACTTAGCATAGATTATTTCCACAATGTTTGCTCTACGTTCTCTCAGATGCTAGGTCCCCCACCCTTTTGCAATGTCTTCTTTATAATTTTCCAAATTCAGATACTTTGACCTTTCTTTTATTTTACCGCGTTTCTCTGCGTAAATATCCATCATTTTAATACGATAAGCGATGAAAAAGAAACATTCAGGGAAGCAAACCGGCAATTTATAGCCAAGTATGGAATGCCTGCATTTGTCTGAAATCGTGGCTAACATAAATCAGTCCCTTTCTGCACATGCGCTACCTTCTTGTCGAAAGTAAAACTGGCATTACTTACTTATCGAACTTCAAAAGCAAAAAAGGCTATTTTATTTATTAATAATTCTTTTGAAATTATGCAATCATATGATTTATTCTATTTATCTAGCTCTGTAAAGCTAGTTCTTGAACTGTTTAACTAATCATATGACTTAAATATATTCATATTTTATTTCGATTGAAATTCATTAATAATGGTTATTTTCTGCAACCATTAATAATGGTTATTTGCTTCATTCATCAATAATGGTTATTTGCTGGTTATTCTCTATCAAGATTAAAAATCAGACTGTTGCAAGCTCAATCTTGAGTTACTATTTATTGGAACTTTATATAGCTGGTTCTTCAACCTTTCAATACATCAAAGTTATCTCAATGTTTGTACTGATGGATATCAAAATACTACTTTGATAACCTGGGTAAGTGATAACAAAATTATTTTCTTCTATAGTGATAATGTGATTAAATAGCAAATTTCATATAGTGTTTAGATGTCTATTTGATGCTAATATGAGTCTATTCGATATTTAAATGACTCTATTTGATGTTTAGATTAGCCTGTTTGAAGTTTAGATGAGTCTGTTTGATGTTTAGATGAGTCTATTTGATGTTTAAAAATGTGAAAACTATGATATTTATATTTTAATACTGGCCTTCCGTCACATGTTGATTTAAATGGTAATATGATGGCCGATAACTTAACTAAAACAGTTTCAGTTGATATACTGCATGTTAATCTGAACTTACCCTATTTTGAAATCTCCTCTATCAAAAATATGGGGTCAGGTGTACTTTGAAGGGTACCACTTGGTCACCCTTGGTACTTTGGTAAATGCCCTGGTTAGTATCCCCGTCTGAATATCTCTAGAAAACCGCATGCGATTTTCTTGTTCTTTGAGTGGATACACCTAATCCCTCACCTTCTAATATGCTCGAAAGATCTTTGCTGAATGTCCTTGGTGAAAGGCAGATCAAGCTTCCCTCCATCATATTCTTAAATTTCTAAATTTTACTTTTTTTTTATCATTTCAGAACAAGATATTGTTTTTGGGAATGAGGTTTTTTAGCATCGACAAAGATCAGTAGGTGAAAAATAAACATTTTATTATCTGCCCGAGCGTCTCAAAAAATCAGCTTTTAATACCGCGTTGCCATTGAATTTACAAAAGCTCTGATTAAAAAAATAAGTTAATGACTGCAGCCAATAAAACATAGAAAAATGTCATTTTAGCACGTAATTATATGAAATGAAATAAATAGGAAATATATTTTTTAAAACAATAAATGTGATACAAAGTTTTTTTTGGATCGTTTGCAATACTAAAGTTGCTCATTCAATGAAACAATTAAAATTAATAAAAAATATAATTGAACTTGCACGAGCAAGTGGTGCTTGGCCGTTCAAAAATCGTTTTGACATGATACGTTGAAATATGTATAGAAGTTTTTATTTTGATCTTTTGTATGATATAAAATCGTGACATTAAGGATCAAGGATAATTTCTATCTCTATTTATTTATTGAGAATTTAAGGGATTTTCTTTTGATTTCAGACATCTTTGGTTTCATAGATGAGGTATAATGCAGCTATACTACCTTGGATCAGAAACAACAGCAAAAAAGATTGTTATTTCTTCATCACTTGCTTTCCTTGCTATATTGTTTCTCCTTTCAACAAGTATAAGCTTCTGTTTCTGGTCAAGAATAATTTACTTTCTCGTTATTTCGTAAGTAGGAAAATGTGGTATTATCTACAATATAATATAAGTTAGCAGCTCCCAAAAAGCAATTTTAAGCGTATTTTTTACAAAGCTGCATGACGGAATGAATTCATTTTGTCTAAAACTATTCACATTATATAGCCCTTTCGTTTAAAAAATGTATTATACTAGTTTCATATTTTAACTTTTAACTTAATCGTTATTTTAAGGATTTACTCTAGGTTATTATTTTTATTTTATTAACCTACTGTAAAAAGTTAAATGTTCTGGTTTCCTATAATTTGTATTGAAGACGCATCTATTTAGTACATAGTATTATCTAAGCAGAAGCTTGTTATATATAAATACTGTAAGAACTAATGTCCAAGAGAAATCTGACAAATTGTGCTTCATAAATTATTTATTTAGTTCTAATATTTTAATTTGAACTTGTTGGTAACGTATTTTTTAACCAATATGATAGTAGTCCCAATTAAGATTAGCTGTTTTGGGAGATTCACAGTCTATCTGGTCAGAAATCTACCTCTAATTACATTTTAATTTTAACAAAAAGATATATATCTGCATAATCCTTATTTGTCATGCTTCCTCTGCTTCAGTTATTATGAAATATTCAACTAGTTTTAAAAATGACTTTTTTTATAAAAACATAAATACATTTATTATGTTAAATGGCTGAAACAAACATAAAAAATAACATTTAATAGAAATATTTATAAATTACCATTAAATTTTGAAAAAATGCTGATTAATTAATGATATTTTAGCAAAGGTTTCAAAGTTAAGGAAAGAAGTATCAATAAAAATTACTGAAAAATATTTAAATGCATGAAATATTTGATATTAAACATCAAACATATAATTCCCGCATTATTTAGCATGTGATAGATTTAAAGAAAAAAATTATATTAATAAATATATAGCTTTAAATTTGAATTTGTTATTAAGGATATTTACCAAATTTTAAAATGGAAATAATTGCCAATAATCATTAAATGAAGTTATTTTAAAATTTGCTCTATTGCACACGTTCAAAGAGTTTTGATACATTCACAACAAGTTTCATAAAATTTTATTGAATTTTTTTGTGATATATATAATTTTATTGATTTCTTTTTAAATATTTAAATTGAGACAGAAGCATAGAAATATATTTTTGAGATTTTTATTTCTAAAGCAATGAATTCACCAAATGAATTCTATAATCTAATCCAAGCGAAATGTTCACTCCTCATTGAAAAATACAATTAAAAATTGTTTTTGAAATCTAGTTCACCTAAATACAATAAAAATAATTCCTTTTTTTAAAGGTTTCTTAACATTGTAACCTAAAATAAGCCTGAATAAAAAAATACTAATAATAAAACTGTACTGTTATACTAAAAATAAAATACTTTCTAGAATTAATATTAGCATTTCAAATATTTTTGCTAATTTTTTAATTTAAAAGTAATTCATACATTTCACTACTGGACTAAAATATCATTATTTCTAGTATCCTTTTCATCTGTTGTGAGTAATAGAAACTACTGTATCTATAGACTAAAAATGAAGATTGTTTTAGAACCTTTGTACTTAGAAAGATCTACGAAATCAACGATCTTTTAAAAAGATATATGAAGTGTGCGTTTTTGTTAAAAATAATGTATATAATTCAACTCTATATAGTTTATTTATGTCACTTTATAATTCCTTTCTATATAGTTTATGTATATCACTTTATAATTCCTTGCTATATAGTTTATTTATAGTATTATATAATTCATATCTATATGAATTATTTATGGAACCATATAATTCTCATCTATAGGAAATATTTATAGCACTATATAATTATTATCTATTTAAATTATTTATAGCAACTATATAATTCTTATCTATATAGATTATTTATAGAAATATATGTTTAGAATCTATTTAATTTATTTATTTCGTTTCTATATAGATCGTTAGAATTATAATAGATTCGTTTCTATATCTATTTTTATTATTACAGATTCATTTCTATTAGATGCTCCTTATTACTTCCTTTATCATCTGTTACGAATTATAGAAATTGCTGTATCTATAGATTAAAAATAAAAATTGCTTTAGAATCTTTATTCTTAGAAAGAAATACGAAATTTGCGATTTTTAGAAAGATATATGAAGCATTGATTTTATTTTTATTCTATAAAATAAAAATTTCCATTTATAAGGAAATGGACCTTTCTAACTTGCATATTTTAATATACGGATAAGCAATGATGATGCATTATATCGATATAATGTTTAGCAGATTATAGTGTCAAATTATCCTGTTTCATTTCACCCGTCTCATCTGAGCTTAATTGACTTCACTGGCCTTTAAAAATATCAGATTACACGGGGCTTCAGAATTCGCACATTTAGCGGTAAGAATTCTCGAGATACTTAACTCTTTCCCACCCTTTTTAAGTGCCATAAAAGACAGAGAAAAACTGTTCCAGTAACACATCCCATACAATTTCTTTCCGTTTCATCCTCCTAACTGTCATCTCCCCTTCTATAAATGTATCAAAAGATTCCCATTCAGACTCTTTAAAATAATCCTTCCGCCCCTTTTCTTTATGATCCATTTAGAAATCGTCGATATTTTTAGTACCCCTTTCCCTCCCTACCTATACCATGTCAACTAGACGTTCAGGGGATGGAGGCGGATCGGTTCTGTCGATAGCGGTTCACACATGTACGTTTGATATAAATGTATAGAAAAAAGGGGGTCGTCGTGTATATATATATATATATATATATATATATAGACAGCCCCTGTTCATAAAAAAGATATATATAGAAACAGAAAGCGAGTCGAGCAACATACTTTCTCTAAAGGGTCAAAGGGATGTAAAGGGGCAGGGGATTCCTATATGGAAGCACCCCGTAAATGTGTCGTCATCCAAAGTGCCTGGTCGTCACTTTGATGGCTTCGAATTCAAAGAATCTCATTCGATCGCTGATCCGTTCATTGCCAGACGACTTTAGAAACATATATCGTTTGTAGAAAGGGGCGAGGGCCTGAGGAAAAAAAAAGGGAATGATACAAAATATAATTTTCTAGTGATCCATCAAGTGTAGATTGAAATTGTGACGGAAATGAAACTCCGAACATAATATTTTCAATTTTTGCAGCACTGTGAACGAGCTCTTTTAGAAAGAAAATTTCGGGAGAGAAACGTATGAAATGCTGAGTTACGAGTTATGTATATTTAAGATATGATTTATTTGTTGTATTCATTTCTGTAGTAAAGAAAGAGTTTGAAAAGAATTGTTTCGCTGCATCACATTCTATAATAAACAAAAATGTTTTTTAGATTTTAAAATCGGCAAATGTATTTTAGAGTTTCAGCTGTATTGATTTCAGTATGTTTGAAGTGAATTACTTTGGATATTTGCTCAATGCATTTGGGGTAGCTTATTTCGAAGCAATTCTTTTCAAAATATGAATTCCTTCACTTTTTTTATTTGTCTACCAATTCCTTATTCGGAATAATTTCCTTGATTACCTTTTCATAAGAGAATTACTCTTAACAAACATTAATTACCTTATTATTTTAATTAATATGCCTTTACTTTTTATCTTTAAATATTCAAAATTATTAATTGTACATCAGAAATGTATTTCACAACCCATTTCAAAAATAGAATAAATACTAAGAAAATTTGAATATTTAATGTAGAATGATACCAGTAAAACCCTTACGGGGAATCTATGAAAAGATCTTCAATTATTATCATTAATTAGCCATATTATTCATTGAAGTTACGAAACTACAATGTTTCTTGTAATAATAGTATTATCGATGAAATGATAAATATACGTATAATCTTAATGGAGGCTAAATGGGATAGTCAATGTTTTCGAATTCAGCTTCACACTTTGCGAAGAAATTAACAATTGGGGGGGGAGGGTTTTCAAAAATGTAAATATTAATCTCAATTAGATGGCAGAATCTGAGAAATATAGTATGAAAATCTGGAAGTTTTAATAATTTATTGGTTAGTAACAAAAGTAAGCAAAAGTGATATCGAGATTCGATTCTTTCTTTGAAATGTTGATCACTGAGGGAGCTTTCCAGTTTGTTAAGAAGAGTTATTTTTCCGCTTAGAGTTTCATTGTTCGCTTGTTTTTGGATCTAAAAGTTCTATTCATTGTATACTCTTCGACTGTTGGGTATATTGGTATTTTGTTTCTTAGAAGAAAGTATCGTTTCTCGTTTCCATGTTCATTAAGACATCTTGTACTATTTATCCACATGGTATGATCATATATATATATTTCTACTAGTTGTATGTGGCATTAAATACAGTCCTTCTTTTATGCTACATACAACTGAATTGGAAAGGGATTGCCTATTTTCTTTTTCTAGGCATTTTTGACTGGCCTATAATTATGGCTTTTCTGTTTTCCTCTATTGCATTTCTTTGATATCTAATTTTTAGCATCTCCAGTCATTTCGAAATTGTATTCAGTTTTTGCATATATCAGCTATCTATAATATTACATTTATTATTCTAGGATACTTCGTCTATGTAAAAGTAATATAATTATTTCATGCCTTTTATTACGAGAGTACCCAATATGTTCGAAGGTTTATACTTTATACTTCCTTTATAAATCAAAAATGAGCAGTGATGTATTTAAGATAAAATCACTTCGGATAATTCGTTCTAATTTATTTCAGTATGTTTATATTTATAAAAGATTAGTGACTTTTGGCAACTAAATATTTCACATGGAATAATGAATACCTTGCGTTTAACCATTAATAAGGAGTACATTTAGTTTAAATTTTACCTTATTACTTGATAAAAGTGAAAAATATGAATTACATCAACCAATCTATCTGTGCCTATTACACTAATAGTATTAGTCAAAATTTTGATTCGACAAGTATTACAAATCTTTTTATACGAAAATTTAAAGGGTCAACATTGTGTTCCCAAAGTATGTTGGGCCATTTTGAAATCAACTATAGACAAATTTATTCTTTCATAGGTAGGATTGTTGTACTTTTTTACCTAATAAGGTTTTATAATTTTTTCTTAATTTATTCCAATATGGTATTTTGATTGAAAGTCTAACCTAAAACCTAAATTTCCAAATGACGATGTATTAAAAGCCATTTTACCTTAAATTTTACGATATTTGGGCAAAAAGAAAACTTTTAAATGATTACCATGCTGTATCCATGGAAATCATGCTGATTCGTCAATAATCTTTTACAAAACTATATCTTTGAAAACTAGTTTCCGATCCTATCTCTCTAGAAGCTGCTTCTGCGAAAAAGTTTCCATGCACAGAACGAATCTTCCCACAATAAAATTGTCTTTAATTATCGGTAAAGAGCAATTCCTAATAAGAGAAGTCATCGGCCCGAGGGCGATCCTTGATTGGAAAGTCGCGTAATTGGTTGGGAAGAGAACTTAAGAACACTAAAGTGCGCAATCAGCCGTGCCCACCCTAATTGCTCAACCACTTAAAAAGATCCCTTTTAATTATATCGTTATTTTACCCCGCTTTTCCCAAGGAATCACTTCTTTATTTTACGAACATTGCATAAAAACTCGCAGATAAAATGGAATTCCGAATCATGGCGTGATCCTTTTTAAAATTTTTATTTGTTTTGGATGAAATTTTTATGACGAGTTCGGGAAGGGGGTGGGCTGATTTTATGGCTCGCTGAAGAGAACAATCTCAGCAGTTATAGAGATTGAACGATCAACAATGAAATTTTTTTTCTGACGGAAAATATTTCGAGATTTCAGTTTCTGTTTTATTGTCGTAAATGCAGGTTTGTAGTTCTTGTTATAGATTGAAAAATCTGTTGGTGTTAAACCGATATAAGTTTCATCTTGTCTTATACGAAATCTGCATAGAAAAAAGAAATGTAATCGTTATAAACTTCGAAGCTGAGATTTTGGTAAATCTTTTACTTCAAAGCTCCCGAATTCTAAAAATGGCACTTTTGGAATTGGCAATTTGGAGTTTATCTATGATCATTGTAGCATCACATCGCATATTCTTTGATTAAGATATTTAGCCACGGTCTTTATGACAGATTTGTAAATTTTTAAGTAAAGTCATTAATCAGAAAATAGGTTTACCCGATTATCTGAATATAAATTAACAAAACAATTATAAAGATAAACGAAGAATTGACAAAATTTGGTTCAAATATTCAGCATCTAAAATGCATACTTGCATTTAGTTTTGAATCAAATCCATTAAGAGGTTGACCATTTTTCAATCTGTACTTTAGCGTATATGTTTTTGTTGTTGTTTCTAATCGCACTTGCCTTGGATAAGCTAGCTGACGCAATCAGCGATTCTAAGCCGATGGTGCATCTCTTGTTTTTTGTAGTGCCAAATAGAACCAAGAATACGTTTTAGCTACTCACGCTCGCTAGCACGGATCCTTTTCACATAGGGTCACGTTCACACGTCTCACAGATAGAACAGTAGAAGAACTTCCACTTCATAGAACAGATGAAGAACTTCCACTTCATAGAACAGATGAAGAACTTCCACTTCATAGAACAGATGAAGAACTACCACTTCATAGAACAGATGA
>JAOUZG010029841.1:630836-643459 GCA_026289955.1 Argiope argentata | reverse complement strand
CCACTTCATAGAACAGATGAAGAACTACCACTTCATAGAACAGATGAAGAACTACCATACTCAACAATGCCCGAACTGGGACTCAAACCCAGGAAGGCCACATTCCGGGGAAGACGAGCTACTCCTGTTCCAGGACATCGGCTTGCTTGCCTGTAAATAGGAAAAATCAAATGTTGAAATTTTTGTGTATAATATTGTGATTATAATAGTAGTTCTGGTGTCAAATTTTGGCTTGAATTGATTAGAAAAATTTGTCAAAAATTAGTATTTGTTTTCTTTGCTATATCACAAAGCAAACACTTTTAGTGTACTGGATTCTGAAAATAAAATTCTTACGGCTTTGACCAAGGTCCGTAATTAAATGTGAGGAAAGGGAACACAAATTTGGACGAGAGAAGACGAGATGGTTTCTTGGAGATCCCCTTATTTTTATTTGATAAATCAATGACTTGAATTAAACAACGAAGAATATCGTTTTGAATATCCTGTTAATGGGGAAGAAGATAACTCAGAAGAAACTCAGATTAAAATCGCATGTTACATAACATAATCTGTGGCAGCTGCCATTTTGATTGGTATCTGTCTGCTTTTATCTGTCTGTATTTTCACTTGTAATAAAAGAACAATTCTAGCATAACTTAAATAATCATACTTTAAATCAATGGAATTTAATATATGGTCTTGCTTCTACAATCGTAGTTAAGTTTGACATTTTGGTTGCAATTAATTGATAATTGTCAAAATACACATTCCGTAATAAATTCTATAAAAGTTTAGACTCCCACCGAAGATTATATATATATATATATATATATCGCTATTATTGTAATATCACTTTGATTATTATTTCTGATATATTGAAGATATATATTGGTAACAATTGCATGATAATTAGACTGGCTTAATGTGCTGTAAAGTTTCGATGTATTCCTAATTCCTTTTATATTCACAGAAATAAAAAAAATACATAGGGTCATTCTGAAGCTATCATTGAGCCTACTTTTCGTGTTGCTGATTTTGTCTTTTTAAATTACATTTTAGAAGATAAATACTTATTGTTCTAGTGAAATGTTCGTTTTAATTGGATTTTTTTATAAGTTTCGAGGGAGTCATAATGACTTCTTCGATTTCTTGCACACACGTTCCAACCATTTCTCTTAAAATATAGAAAAATGGATTCCCATAGAAGACTATGAATTACTTTGACACATTCAAAGTCACATTGGTTTATTAATTAATAAACAATGTTAATTACTAATGAGAGATCGGATTGCTGATAAAGGTTAGATCACTGAGAGATGCTGTTAGAAAAGATGAGAAATTTAAATATCAGGGAAGACGTCTTAACTTGCATTCCAAACCAAATTTATTTCAGGGATATGATACTCAAATAAGAGATTTTTTACTTGGACTCAAATATTTTGAACCATTTATGGTATCATGTATTTATATATATTTCCATGCATTTATTAAATTAGTCGAATTCCAACGTCTGCTCCTGGCATGGTGCCAACTTGATTTGAGTTGTTTGGGACTTTCTGGAGCAAGAGACAGGATGTTGACCATACTATGCGAAACAATGGATAAAATTATATCCTTTTAACATAGTCACTGAAAGATGCAAAATTTTACACCATGGTGACAAAGTTTGTAAAGGAGAGAACAAGTTCACATATTTCCCTCGTCTTCTGCAGAACTTTGTTTGTACACATTTACAAGTTATAAAGATAAAACAGTTGTCTAAATTTGTAAGTAATGTAGACGTACAATATAATAATACATTGAATATAGTTAATGAAATATAGCGTTAATAATGTTTCTAAATGGAGTGTTGTTAATGTTTCTGAATAAATAGTGTTGTTAAGGTTTTTGAATAAGTAATGTTGTTAATGTTTCTAAATAAATATTGTTGTTAATGTTTCTGAATAAACAAAGCATTGTTAGGGTTTTTGAATAAACATAGTGTTTATTGTTTTTGAATAAATATAGTGTTGTTATTGTTTTTGAAAAAATAGTGTTAGTAATGTTTCCGAATAAATAGTGTTGTTAATGTTTTTGAACAAATAGTGTTGTTAAGGCTTCTGAACAAATAATGCCATTAAGGTTTCTAAATACATAGTGTTGTTAAGGTTTCTGAATACATAGTGTTGTTAGTGTTGTTAAGTGTTGAGTTGTTAGTGTTGTTAAGTGTTGAGTTGTTAGTGTTGTTAAGTGTTGAGAATACATAGTGTAAATAGTGTTGTTAAAGTTTCTGATTAAATAGTGTTGTTAAGGTTTCTGATTAAATAGTGCTATTAAAGTTTCTGAACAAATAATGTCATTAAGGTTTCTGAATAAATAGTGCCGTTAATGTTTCTGAATAAATAGAGTACTGTTAAGGTTTCTGAACAAATAATGTCGTTAAGGTTTCTGAACAAATAGTGCCGTTAAGGTTTCTGAATAATAGAGTACTGAATAAATAGAGTTAATGTTTCTGATATTGCCTAATTTATTTTGCTTTTAAATAAAGACGATGAATATCAGAGATACAAGTAGATTTTTGGTAATATTTTATTTATATTTTTTATGCAATCTACATAAGTTCTCAGATAAATGTTTGAAATATAGTTAATACCAAAAAGTTATTCTCTCTCGATATTTTACTTGAAAGAAGATTATAGCAAAATATCTCCTAAGGCCTTTTAAAATTGCGACATTCGAGTGCTTTTTGAATCACCTGAATTCGAGGCTAGTTTGGATTTCTTTCAAGATGTTTTGAAAGATATCGAGTTATCTTATCGATGGGACTTTATAACTTGAGAATCTTTCACAGAAACATAGGAAAAAATTATTTTTATCAGACATTGACTTAAAATCTTTGAAAAGACTGTTTGGATATTTTTAGTGAATTAACATTTTTTTTTTATCTGCTAAAATAATTTAGGAAATTTCATGTTTTTTTCCAGAAAATGTTTCAGACTAATCAACTATGTATAAATAGGAATTCTAATGTATTTTATTTTGCATTTTATACCCCAATTTTTGTTGCATTAATAAAAGATATTTAACTGAACCGAAGAACAAATTTGAATTTTGCATTGAAATAATTTGTTTTCAAATAATAGCAATGTTAAAAATTTAAAGATCCAGTTATTGATAATAACTGGATCTTTTTGTCACTTTTATCACATAAAAGTTGTCACGAGAGCCTTTTGTAATATATATTTCTTAAATTTAAATGCTGAAATTAAATTATTAATTAAAATATTTGTTTTTATTTTCAGAATTAAAAAAATCATATGATGTAGCATGAAGTTCATTCTGCGTTGTTAAAATTACACGACAGTAAAATAATTTCAATTGACTTAATTCTTTTATTTTATCCCGTTAGGCATAACTAATGTACAAGAAGCAAAGGCAAACTGATTTTCCTTCACAAGTCATACAAGAGTACAAAAACAGAAAAGGTATATAAATAATTATCCCAATGCTTTTATATTTTGAAATTCTGATAGATTTCTTTACACCTGTCAATCTTAGGCAAGAGGGAAATATATATCTTTTAAAAGATTTTTGGATTGCCAGATTTTGATCCCTTTGCTTGGATTGTGGGAACTTGTTGATATCAGTAATTTTAGAGCTCGTGTAGCATTAATTAAATAAAAAATGTGGGATTGGATCAGGCAATAAGATAATATTTTAGAATGAAGTTAATATGGATTAAATAAAAATAAAAATTGTGGAATTAATTAGAATTTAAAAATCCTTACATACATGTATAATAAAGTCGATTTCACCACCCTGGCATTTTACATAAAAAGAGGTTAGTTTTTTTTGTAATTCGTAGGCTACTTTGGAAGTTTCTTCAGTATAATGACACATAATTTAGAATTTTTTTCTAATATTCATAACTTTTTCTCCACTCATGGATTGGAAAAACCGTCAGAGGATGTATGAGCCTTATCTTTTGCTCCAGTTAACATAATAATCATCCGGGGAGTTGGGAAGCAGTCTGGAAGGAGAAGATGGCCGGATGATACCGAACGATCCATGACGATGGTACGCACACAGAGTGCACATTTAGCGAAAATTGCTTAATTACTATCTCCTGGGAGAGAACAATCCTCTGGGGGAAAATAAATAAGCTCCTTCTTTTTCTCACCCTCGAAGTTTTTCCCTCACTCTTACAGGGATGGCCATTTTTTTCAAGGAGCAAATGGTTGGAACATTGAGAAGAGAGAAAGGAATGTTTACTGAAAGTTAATTTCCATCGTTTTTTTTTTTTTCTCATTCTATTTTTATTCATCTTTTTACTACCCTGTTAGGCATTTTTTGTTATTATTATGTTTAATTTGCCTTTTTTTCAATTTTTTTTCCTCTGTTTTGTTTTCGGTTTCATAATCTGATTGCCAGATGCATTAATTGCTGATGCTAAACAAGCCTTCAGGGGTTGGGAAAAACAGATAAATGTGCAATGGGGGAAAAAAAGGTGAATGCAAAATAAAAAGCTAAAGGTTCTTATTTATTTAGTATACGTCTTTCGCAAGTTCGTTTCTCAAATAATGATATGTATCTCAACGAAAGAAACATTGTTTTTTCTATCATTTCTTTCTTTTTTTATATATCTTCAAATTAGTTTTTAATAAGACAGTTATGCTATATAAATTATTTTTGTTTCAATCCTAGTATTTTTCAAACTTTTTTCTAATGATATTCTGAAACTTTTTTTTAAATAATAGTAATATACTTCATTGACATTTATATTAATCTCTGACATTCATATTTTTAATTTCATTTTATCGGGTCTGTATGCCCATTTTTGGGAAACTTTTCTTTACTTTATCATCGAATCATTTATAATTGCGTAACATGTGTAATATGTTTTTGGTAATACTATTGGAAACATTTACATAAAAAACATAGTGAACATCATTTATTAGATATGTTAATTATTAATGCCTAATTTCTGATTACCGCATCTGAATCAAAAGATTTTTAGATCTCATTCAGATTGGAATGGCAATTAAGAACAAAAATAGATGATTAAAATTTATTGAGTCTTTTGTAACACTTTCATAATATTTATTTAGAAAAACTGGAATTTATCTCCGGCATAGCTTTGGAACCTCAAAATGTGAGCAATATATACCGTTTTTATGCATATAAAATACATAAAGCTCTATATCTAAGGATATATTATTGAATTAAAGTATTTAAATAATTTCTCATATTAGTAATGTAATTACATTTTCTGAAGCATATAAAGCTATTATTCAAGGACTCATTATTAATAAGCCAAAGTAAGCAACCGCCAAAGGAAATTCAACCGATATTCCACTCTTTGCACTCTGAAAAATAATTAGATGCAAAATTATCCACCTAATACAAAGATTTGTTTATTGCTGTGAAAAATAAATGTACATAATTCTTTTCAGTCGAATTTCTTTGAAAAATGAATCTACATCTCCTAACCATTATGTGGGCGTTTTTAACAATAAAATTTGAAAAATAAATGAATAAGACGTCAAAATGATGCACAATCTTGAAAGGTGAGGCACCATCGGAGTGCAAAGGGTTAAAAAGTATTTCACTTTTCATTACTATTAATTTCATATATATTGTTCGTTTTTTCATATAATTATAAAATTTATCTATCAAGTATTGTATAAATTAATTTTATAGTATCATTTTTGTATTATTCCTATTCATTCATTATTTTCTTATTTCTAAAAAAATGTTGTGCTTTATATGATTAAAAAATATCCGATCCTATTATTCAGTATTTAGATGCTCTTAAGAAAACATGCGACTTTACACCCAATAAGATGAAAGTCAATTTTTAGCAAATAATGTTCAGTTAAGCCTTTTTACGAATTCAGTTTTTCAGAATGTGCTAATTGTAAACTATTTATTTAAAGACTGAGTTAAAAAGGATGAAGATTTTGATTTTGAAAGTTTGACCAGGAAGACGAAGTTCCTAGAAGATTTAACTAGGCATTGTGTGGGTGTGAAAAGAATAAGTCGTTAATAAAATACGAAATTCGGTTGTTTTAATCCTTAGAAGCATTTTCTTCAGTAAACTCTGTAGATGGTATTTGAAGTTTATCCGGATTATTGAAATGCAGTATACGTATTTATCCATTAAATTTTATTGTGGAAACAGAATAATTTAATACTATTTTTATTGGATCTGAAAGAAAATTCCTTACATTTTTTTTCTCTGATTGGCAAATTTATTACATTTGTAAAACTAAGGTAGTTTTATCTTCAGACAGCGAAAGCAGCAGCCATTTTAGAGACAAGAAAAGTAATTAAACAATTGCCCGCTCAATAAGTTCGAGTGATTTATTTGCTTATAAATTAAACAACTTTATTGAAAAATTGCATAACAAGTAGTATCAACCAAATCACATATATATTATCTAAATAATCAATGGTCGTAGAAATGAAAAATTATTTTCAATTTATTGGTCATAAATATCTCCGAGATTTTAAGAAATATCACGAATCAGACCTTCTTGAGCTCGAAAAATATATTTTTGGAATAATACCTACCTGTTTGTGAACTTAAGAAAATTCAAAAATATTTTGAGATTACTCTACATACAAATTTTATCAATCTTAAACAAAATTTGTAGATTTCTACAAAATTTTGAATGCAATACATTCAGATGAAACCTGACTGCTCTTCTATTCAATACAAATTAAAAATTTAAATACAAAACAAACATTTATGGATAAAATACGGTACGCAAATTTAACATCAAAAAGGGAAATAGCTTCCAAATTTTTTATAAAAATAAGTCAAGAGGATAATTGCCTGTCAGTATGTTTTCTCAAATGCATATAAATTTTGCAGTTCAAAAAATTAAAACTTAAATATATGCAATTTAATACTAAATCTGCATTTAAAAGGTCAATTTTAAGTAAATGCAATTTAATACTCAGTTTGCATTTAAAAGGTAAATTTTTATCCCATTTTGATTACATTTTACTCGAAAGCCTGAGTTTTGCCAATCTGTACTTTGATAATTATAAAACGCAATAGCAATGCAAAAATGCTTAAAAATGCAATGACTTAAATGTATGAAAACTAATGATTTTGTGACTATAATTTTAGTTCTGTATAAATTTTGGTTTCAATTGAGCGGGAAAAAGAGATGTTTGAAATACATATGCGGTTCCCCGATATTTGTGTATAAATCACATTCCAACTGATTAATCCCCAATATTCCTGGTTTGCCAATGGCATGTGATTAATAATTCACACTTATAAACAGAATATATATGGATCTTTTTGGGTGAAAATTTCCGTTTATTTAGATTCAAAATCTAAGCAAGAAAAAATGAAGTTAAATACTTAAAATATAGAAAACAGAGTTTTATAACAAATTGTAAAATACGGAATATTTAGAAACTACAGAATATACAATTGATATTTTTAATATGATAAAAAATAGAAAACTATACACACTACCTTCTCATTATAAAATAGGATTGGTGTCCCGTTAAAGTACGAAGGGTAAAACGTATTTTTCTATTAATTAAAATTATTTATAATTAAACCTTCAATTTACCTTGCTTTTAGTAACTAGTATCTAGTGGAATTGCAAATCTCAAAATTACCTCAGCTTTAAAGCCCATTAAATTTTAAGCCTTATTTTCCATTAAATAAGCTTTTTAAATGCTTGTAATGTATTGTAAATGATCCGATTATAAAATCCCTAAATGTAATACACTTGCTACATTATTGTTTTCTTACATCCTATTAAACCATCATCAATGCTTTCAAAGCAAGGCTGACAGCATCAATATATTTTAATTCACAAACGCCATCTTAAGTTAAAATTATCTAAATGGGAATGACATTTATCTGAACATGTTTTGATCCCGCATAATATCTTCACCATTCGAAAATGGAGAAAACTGTTGAGGATTTTTAAGCTTATTAATTTTAATTAATGAACGTAGTAATCATCCTAAATATTGAGATGTAGAGTGAAAAAAATGAAGTTAGAACATTTAAAGCGGTTTTCTCGCTCAGGAAGAAAGCACATTTTGTGAAAATTGCTTAATTATTGCCTCCCGGGAGAGTTCAAACTTCTCATACATATAAACAAGTTCCTAAAAGGCATTCTATCTCTCCCATAAAGCAACTCTTTTTATGAAAAAAAAAATATCGCCGAACATTTCAAGAGAATAGAAAGAAAGAGATGCAGATGTTTTCACGGAATTAATTACTGTTATTTTTTGTTGCTATTATTAATTGTATTTTTTAGGGTTCATTTTTCTTAATTATTATATTTAAATTTTTCTCATCCTCATCTATTTTTATTTCACGTTTGATTTCATTATTTGATAGCCAAATGCATTAATTGCCAACACCGAACATGCCTCCGAGGATAATTGCGAGCACAAAAATTCTAACTTTAACCCCCCCCCCCCAAAAAAAATCTAAATATTCTCAATTCTTTCCTTTGATTCCTGTAATTCCATTTCCTAGCATCGAGTCTAATTTTGAATATCAGAAAATAAATGTTTTTTTCTTCTATTTTTCCTCACTTTTGCAACTTTTAGCTACCGATCTGGCATTGAATATGAGAAAAAAATTAAATTCAAAATTTCATAACATTTATAATATGAATTTAAAAAATAATTTCGGAGGCTTTTTTTAAAGCACTAGTAAAAGTGTACTTTCAAACATTAATTTTGCTAACCATTTTTCTCTACATATTTTTTCGAAAGATTCATTTTCTAATAAAACAATGTTTTATATAATCATGACCTTGTTTCCTTTTTGCACAAATTTTCTATTAATATTCTAAGGCATGCATTAATTATTTTCAGTAGGCTTCACTTTGTGAGCGTCTTTTCTTTATTAACATTTATAATTACTTTTTTCTAATCTATTTGCTTATTGCCAAAATAATTATCTTTCTTTTTGCTCTTAATATACACATCACTCCGAAACACGTGAAATGTGTTAATTAAACATTGTTTTTTGTAACTATGCAAAAACTGAGCAAGGAATAATAAAGAAAATTTGAAGAAGAAATAATGAATAAGATTCATCAGATTCGTGATTTATAATTAACTAACATCTTATAAATCTTCATTGTTTAGGAAATGTTTGAGGAAACCTTCATTAAAATCACAATAACAACCCTTATTAGTTAGGATTATTTAAAATGGTTGTTCATCAATTTTGCCTAAATGGCGCTTTTCTTTGATTTTGAGAATTTATCTTTTAGCCAATACAAATATTTTGAATTTTATTATTATTTGATTTATGTATTCTTTGTTGTACTTAATATCCAGGTTTATTAATTACAGATTATTTTCATTTAAATATAAAGTTCTGATATCTGCTACGATGTTTAAAGCATTATTTACTCCTATTAGTTTGAGTTATTTTTATCTTTCTCTATTATCCTAAAATTTTCCTGCTAAGTTCAATATTAATTTGAAAATCTTATAATGCTTAAGAAGTTATAAGAAGATTTTCGTCATTAACTGCACATCTCCAATTGTCAACAAACGTTTAGTTTCCACTTTTAAAAGAAGTGAAATTTCGATTATTATTGTTATTGTTTTCTAGGTTCATCAATTTTGATAGTTCAGAAAAACTGAAACTACAAAAATGAATAATTCTTTTGAGTGTAAGAAAAGCTTCAATTATATATAAATTTGTGTGGATTTTTAGAAATGTCAAACTCTTCAAGCATTACAAAGATTGTTAATAAAGTTTAAGTTAATTTTTCTTATAAATGACTTTGTGACAATACTATTTATTCTTCAAAGTCATAAATTATAGTTTCAGTATACTGCTAGGGTGTAAAAGTCATTGCAGAAAACTCATTTAAACATTTGAAGTAAGTAATTGTTATTATTTGTATTCGTGACATACTATCGAAAGAAGGTCTTTATAAATAATGTTTGCATAGTTTTTACAATCCTTAAAAAATAAATGGGTGGATGGGGGGAGGGGAAGATGACAGTTTTTTTTTAATTTGATAGAAATTTGAAGCAAATTATTAATTTGTGCTTGTGAAATTTTATGTATTGAATAAATATATGATAATTGTATGTTTAAGTGTTTTATACAATTTTTTGCAAATACGTTAAAAAAAAGGGGGGGTGATTGCAGAACAGTTAAAATAGGAATTTGTATCTCATTCATTTCATTGTTGGTTTATTGCTCACATAAAGCAATATAAAAGTGTATAGTAAAAAACATTTTTGAAGCAAAATTGTATTATTTTCTGTTCAGTAATTTTATGAAATAACTTTTAAAATTAATACATGATATAGGTGATATTAGGAACTTAAAAGTATATGTTTTATATATCTGTAAAATTATGATGAAAAGCTTAGAACAATTAATATGTTAGCATTTTTTTCTCATGCATTAAATAATGAAAATAAATAGGAAATAAAAATGAAGGAAATAAATCTTATATATAGATAGATGTGCAAGGAATCAAATTTAAAGTTAGTTTTGATTATTTCAACATTGTTTGCTTTTCTTAAATAGGAGTAGATTTATTTTTTTAATTTTGTCACTTTAACTTTTATAGGGTAAGAATGCGGTAAAATATATGTTATAATGACAGTTAAAAATGAAAAAGATTAAAATGAAAATCATGGAAAAAGTCATTCTATCCAGAACACCTGTTTTATATAGTTTTAAATTTATAAAAATAAATTAACTAAAAAAATTATTTCTAAGTGAAAAATTAAAGTAAACTATGCAAAAGATTTTGTATTTTCATTTTTTATAGAAGCACGATGATTTGAAATATTGTGACATTAGTTCATAAAGTTTCAGCAAACTGAATTACCACTAAAATAATATTTCTGCTTGAAGCTTACAAGTGTTTAGAAATAAGCCGCTTTATGATTGCTATTTGACTCATTGATAAAATATGTGGGGAAATGATTGGCATTAGGGCTTTCATTGATAAAACAAATCACAAAATCATTGGTATATATATTCTTCCATTTGGAATTATTGGCAAATTTATCGGAAGCAAGTTGTGGTGATGATTGCTCTATGCTCTGTACGGGGACATGACCAATATCGTAGTGACGTCATGGGTGATCTCGCTCTGACCTCACGCGTTGACCAATGATTGGCCAACGATCTTTTGCTGCTTGGGTAATTGATAATTAGTGAAAGTCTATTGAATCGACATCAAATTTGGGTTAAAAAATAGAGATCATTTCGCTGTTAGAAATTATTTAGATGGAAAAAATGGATTTCTTTATTACAGAGTTTTAGTATTCTGTCAGGGTCTGGTAATGATAATTGTACACATAATAGTTAACTACAGACATGACCATTACGTTTACGAGAACTATTATAGGACAATCAGAGGAAAAGTTCTCACCAAATAAGTTTGCATACTATCTAAAAACAGAAGCTACACTATTGCTTCTTCCCAAAAATTTGAACATTTTATTAAGACAAGAAAATTCTGAGTGCTCATTTTTTATTATAAGATATCCACATACGAGCAATTGCATGAAAGGAGGTAAACATGTTAAGGAATTACGATGTATAATTTATCAGTTTTATTTTTCTAGGGAAATCTTATAACTCAGTTTTCCTGAAAATTGTTCTTCGGGAACTAAACAAATTTGGATTTCCTGAAAGAACTGCTCTTAAAGACAAATGTTTCAAAGCGTTTAGAGTGATTAGAAACGCTTAGAGCGGTGATTTTCTCTGACGAATCATCGTTTACTCTATTTCCGACTTCTTGACGGGGGTACGTTAGGACATAGCCGAAAGAAACATTTCATCCATACAGCATTTTCCCAACCGTAAAACGGTGGGGGACTCTGTGATGATCCGGGGTGCTATTTCTTGGAAATCTGCCGAGCCAATGATTTTTCTTCATGGAAGAGTCAACATGGAGGTGGATATTTAGGTGACCAAGCTCATACTACTGTTAAAGAACTATATCTAGAGGGGCATACCATTTTTCAAGATGATAATTCAACAATCTATACAGCTAGAATTGTTAAAGAAGGGCACGATAAACCTTCTGACGAAGAAGAGCATATCACCTGACCTCTACAATTCCCAGATGTCAGCATTATTGAGCATTTGAGGTCAATTTTAGAAATTCAAGTAAGAAATAAATTTAGACCACCATCATTTTTAAAAGAATTTTGGCCGCCAAAATGAAATTTGGCTTGGTTGGCGCGTTGTTATCGGATGCACGGTCTAATACGTAAGTACCCTGTAAGTACGGATTTGATTCCAAATGCGATGCATATCTGTATATTTGATTCCAAAACCTTGAACCAAATTTCCTTTACCTAAATGTGTATCTAATTTATTACAATTACATACATACGGAAGTGTAGATCGATTGTTTATGAAACGTATGGAGAATGTGATTAATATTTTGATACTAATCAGATCTTTAGATGCTGACTCTGTGCCACACTTTTGCCACCAAGGCCGTGTTAGTTTTTTTTATATTATATTGTTCCCAACAGAATTATTGTAAATGGATGCCGTTCAAACTTTGATAATAATCCGTAAATTTGAATAAATGCCACATGCTAAATTTAATCTTTCATTCTCAAAAAAGGTTCGAATTATTGGGCTTACAGACAGACCAACAGATAAACAG
>JAOUZG010029841.1:581746-630436 GCA_026289955.1 Argiope argentata | reverse complement strand
ACTAGGAGCCTTAGACATATGTCTTTCTTCATCTTCAAACTTATCTTCCAATAAGTTTTTTTTTAATTCTTCCTTATATCTGATAAATTAGATTACATTCACCTTTTGACAGAAGTTAAACATCTTCAAATAAACAAAAAAAAATCCGTCTTAAAATATGCACAGCATATAGGATTTGTTTTCTTTTTAATATTTTTTTAACCGCCTTAGTTTTTTTTCTTCTATAACGTGTCAAAATCGATACATATATTTTTTTTTCATTGTGTTCTTTTCTTTCTTTTACTCACTCGCGTTTATTTTCCCTAAATCGCTCCTATTTTTATTCTTCTTTATTTTACAGGGTTTTTTTTTTTTTACTTCCTTTTTCTAAACATTTTTTTTTATTTCTTTGTCCCATAAAATAAAATGTTTTCCAGCAGGAGAAAATTCCTCTCCTTCGGACGAGATCTTCCAATTCGAACGTTAAGGAAAGGAGGTGACGGAAGGAAGAGGGGGTACATCTGCACCCCTCCCAAAGGGGGGAAGGAGAAAAAAGAGTGACCGATACCCTTAGAGAAACGAGACGATGTCCTCAAAGCAAATTTTTGCTTATTTCGAACTTTTTTTTCCTTCAAAGTGTGTCATTCTGACCAAGGGGCAATGGTCAATTTTCCACGTAAGTCTGACTAAAGGGTAATATTTGCACTCGATGCGGAAAGATTCTTAGCAAGAAAAAGAATATCTTGTGAAAGTGGGAAATGATTTTTTTGATAGGGAGGGGGGATTACTCAAAAATACACATGAGTACAATCATCTTCTCCATTAATAAAATGTTAGATTTTAAACCCTGGATAATCGTTCTCATAAACCTTAAGAGTGCATTGGGTTTTGGTGTTCTTAAAAAAATGCACTTCACAATTTAAATACTTTCCCTCCCCTCCAAAAAAATTTACTAAAATTATAATCCAAATTGAAAATGTATATTGTCTTAAGTAGAATTGGAACAAATATTTATAGATATATCTTCCCATAATCTTCATTTTTTTAATTCTAAAAATTTTCTATAAATTTGGTAAGATTATTTTTGTAAGTTCGAACTTTGTCAATATAATATGCAAAGGGTTCAGATTTGAGCTAATGGAGTATCACAAACGATTTCTTTTCATTGTTCTCTGATTATGAAAATAGTGATTATTCATAGATTATGTATTGACTAGATAATATCCCCAATATTGTTCAAAATAAATGTATTTTCATGGGGTTTTATTTATTAATAGTTTATTATTTGATGAGTTCATAAAACTTTTTACTTATTATAGTAGTTTAGTATTTTTGATCTCTTTTTTACTTTCAGAACTTTAGTATTTCTGTTTATAAAACAACAAATTATATATTAGCATTTGATTGCCATTTTGGTCACCAATTACCAGTGGGCCAAAATAAATTACACAAATAATTTCAGTGTGGTAGTCAATATGCTAAAGAATGAAATGATATCACGTATCAAGTCTCTGGGGAAATTTATATAATGCAAACATTATAAAAGAGAAATCAAAAATATACTCAATATCAACCCTCCTATGAATTCCAGCTAGAAAACTGTGTGTATATATATATAATAATATATGTGTGTGTGCGTGTGTTAAAAATATGGATAAAATCATCTTATCATCTGCAGATTTAGTTATCTGATGAAAACGATTCTTTTATATAAAATTTTAAAATGCACGAAATCTTTTTAACACCTGGAATTTAGTTCCTAATTGAAAAGAGAAATTCTAATTGAATAATATATTTTTAAAAATTTCTGGAAGAATTTAATACTATCCCAAATAATATTTAAAAATTACGGAAATCTAAACTTTTCTATTAGCAATTAGTTTTTGATGAATGATTCAAATCAAAATAAAAAAAATTGTAGTGACATATTACAATAGAGCATATAAAGATAGATATTTTCAAAAATTAGTTGTCATCAACGATTTGTAATAAATAATCAAATTTTAATTCAGTTTTTAGATAACAAATTTCTAAACAATTTTCAAACTAAAGAAATAATTTTTGGTATAATTAAAATGGATCTTAATTTTCTTACTCCCATTTAAAAAATTTAAATTCCATTTAATAAGTGAAAATAAGGCATAATATTATTTTTTATGTGCAATATTTTCTATAGTGAAAAGAGAATAATATTTTTAATTAAAAACAAATTAAAAGCCGTATTCATTTTCGCATAGCATTTTCTAAAACAGTTCTTATGATTTTAGCATTTGGAAGCAAAATTTAACGAAGAAATATTCAATAATTTAGATTTAAATTTTTTTTAAATTCAAATTCATTTCTATAAACTAATTATTCCAATATGTAGTTTAATTTATTACCTAATTAAATGCCACTTTTGGTATTGGATAGATACACTAATTTCTATAGAGTCCGGTGAATTCTTGAGAAACTATCGATTATGATTCCACGTAATTTATATACACATAGTTTCTATGAATGTTTATTTCTAAATTTCTTTAATTAAAGTACGCACTGCTCTGGAATCAACCAATAACCTGATCAAACCTAAATGAAAATGCAGTAAAAATATTAGTATAGAAGTTACAATGGTAATAGCGCCAAGTTTGTATATTTTCTTATATGACAAAGCTAAGCCTTCATATATATATATATATATATATATATATATAATATAAATTTACAAGCGTTTAGCCGTAACTTCGTACGTTTGACAAGGTTACGTATGCTCGTACGCTTGACATCAAAACTGACGGCCTAATCATAATGTAAAATGTTATCATTATAGTGCTGCTGAAAACTATTTTCGCCAAAAAAATAGTTTGTCGCCAAATTTTATTGAAATAGCCGACGCTGCAGAAAATTAACAAAAATGTTGAAAATGATCATTAAAAGTAGAAAAGTGAAAAGCATGCAAAAAAATTTAATCGAAAATAGTGAAAATAGGTTGAAGGAATAAGTACAGCAAGGAAAAAAATCAAAGGGAAATGAGCATTAAAGACATAATTACAGTAACATACAAAAACTGTCAGTAATGTAAACCCAAACAAAGCTCTACCGAAAAATTATCAACCTCGCAAAACACCGAATGGTTGTGTGTTGTATATCAAAGCTTAGCCCACATACCAAACCTAAAAACAATCCAATTGCAGTGTGTAGAAATAAAACAATACAGCAAACCAATTATTTAAAATTGTTTTGATTATTAGTATGGCCAAAGCAAAATCAAGCCTGTATCCATTGAAAATACATGCGTTGACAATCAGAACACGATGCACAAGTATGCATATTTAACGCCAGTTGGGGATATGCAAATGCTTGAATTTTCAATGTCAGTTGGCGTAACACAGTGCGGATTAGAAAAGTTGAATATCCTTTATTCTATCAAGAAATATTCTATCAAAGGAAAGTTAAATTTCCTTTTATTCTTTGAAAGAAAATTAAAATCTCCATAATTCTTCCTTTAGTATATTCGGCAACCATTAGATAGATATGCCACATACATCTATTATAGGTTTTTTTTGGAGCAATACACGTGTCATAACATATAACATATGTTATATTAATTATCTATTATATGAATTAATTTGTTTAGCGGAATTATTTTTTATTGTTTGTCAATATAATTATTTAGACATTTTTATCATAATTTGTTTTTATTATTTAAACAAATCCTTCAAAAATTCTCATAATACGTTCCTACCGAATCTAAATGTTTAAAAAGATTTGTTCCTAATTATAATGAACTCTTGAAAACTAATAATTCATCTTGGCGAATCTATGAAATAAAAATTTAAATATACAGATCATTTATTACCATCTTCATAAAAATATATTGAAGGTACATATCTTATTAATTCTGTTTTGTTCTTTGCTTTAAATGTATTAAATGTAATTATGAACCTTATTTGATGCTAATAAGTGCAACTCCATAAATTTTTCTTCCTAGGATAACTATATATCAATCCAGATATACAAGTTAATTCTCTGTTCTGTTAAAACATTTTTTACTGATTTTTTTTCCTGTGATTGAAAACTGCCATTAAAACAAACATTTTACATTACCATTACAAAATTTATTTGGAGCTTCTATATTCATTCATGTTAATTCCCTTTTTTTGTGCTGCTAACTTCAGTCTTCTTTCAAACACGGCATCATATTTGCTTTTTATTAAAGAATTTCATGTGAATAAGAATTTAAAGTCTCAGAAGTAAAACAGAGTTTATCGGATTTCGAAACTTTCTCCTACAATTTAACTCCTGCGATGAAAATGTGAACTGATTTTGTTTTTCATACTTACAAGGGACGCATTTGGGTACCAAACAAGCTCTAAGAAATGAAATATAGATCAAAAGATTTATCTGGCACTCGTGCATTTTTCAGTGTTCATGAATTGAAAATATGATATTGTAGATTTTCAAATCTTATCTTTTTCATGGGTGAGCGCAACAAGTGTTCAGAGGATGAATTATTCGATGGAAGAATCGAATTGGTACGTGGTGTTTCAACAGTTATATAGAGTTCAATACTTCGAGATTAATATAGAGATTGTCAAGACTAGCGATTTGATATACTACCTGTATTGTCCCGGAACATCTGGAATCCTAGAATATAGTATCATCGTTTAATTAAGGTGTGAAGATTGTTCTATAAAAACTTCAATTTATCAGGGGAAAAGAGCCAAGTTGAACTCAATGTTTATTGAGAGCTTCCAAAAAGATAGATTTCCGAAATATCAGCTATTTGAACAAATAACGAGGCGAAGTATATAATGGAAGTTCGAATTTGTTTTCTGCAAAACATCTTGTCCTATTTCATTCACCTCGGTTTCAATTGCTGTGAGGCCGTAGCCAATAGTGTTAGGCCAAAACTCGCAATCTGAGGGTTTGTAGCCGAGTAACATAATACTTGAGCAAAAGTTACACTTCAAATCGAGGGTTGTTATTTGGCTTATAAAGCTTTCATCTCGTACTCTCTCACCAATAGTCAGACGAACGATAAAAGTGAGCCAAATTTTAGGGCGAGAGCATGCGAGTGCGTTAATGCGTCATGTGAATTTGACGACTTTGTTTTGATAGCTGCGTTGGGTGAATCTGGCGAGTTTTTCTGCAGGTAGATGGCTCAATGACAGTTGCATGAAGTTGTACTGTCAAGGTCATCAATGAAGCGAGGGAAGGTCGCAATACGGATCCGTAACGCTAGGCCAGTAGCCAAGTAACATAACCATTGAGCAAAAGGGACATTTCTGATCAATGGTTATGTTACTCGGTTACAATCCCTCAGATAGTGATTTCGGGCCTAGCGCTATCCGCTACCTCCCCTGCTGCTTTCAAGTTATTAATGTTGAAGAGTGTGTCTTTTAGATGCCGCTATAAAAAAAAGTTACATTCGTTAGGATCTGGGAAGTAAGGAGACCACTCTATACCATTATCAGTTTCCGTAATAGAATCTTATCCAATCAGTCTATTGTGCAAATGTCCAGCTGACATCGAAGTTTGTCTGAGAGCAATGAGTGCTAGCACCATTCTACATAAACAAATTAATACTAATCCATGCCATAGAAGAATGGGTTGACGTTGTTATTAAATACGTCAAAATGAGCTTCACCGATGATATTATCAATAAAATAAATTAAACCAATGATACCATTGACAGCTAACGTACAAAAAACTGTGAACCTAAAGGGGTGTAGTGGCCGAATTATTACCTAAAGATGATTTTCAGTGGCCCAGAACTTTCGTATCTGTTTAAAATATCCTTGGAGTCGAAAAAGTGCCTCGTCACTAAACCAGACGCTTTTCAAATCAATTTCGCCACATTCATCCTTATTAATCATCGTGTTTGCAAAATCAAACCTCCTTAAACACCCCAATTCGGAGACTAGTTGATTGATTTGAATTTTGCAAGGTAACAGAGCAGCATCTGTTCCTTTACAAACAGAACTCCATAGTCACTCTGTTAACTTTCCATGTTGTGCAATCGTCATATGCATTGTAATTGGATCCCTAATAGCACACAAATATTGTACAATATTGATCAATATTCACAATATGGTTTAATATCATATAATATTGTGCAATATTATGCTACAGGACGTGCTACTTAGGATTGTAAATTGCCGCATTTGTAACTAACGTTCATCGTACAGTTAGAATTAGACGCTATATTGGTGGATCCTGTATGCATGCTGTATATCAAAATACTCGTTCCAGCATATTCTATTCGGATCTGCAAATATTAGACAATATATACCTTGCGGAACACCTTACATTAATTAAATTACACTACAATCAGCCGGCTTGCTGGCACAGAGGTAGAGCTTCTTCCTCGTGTTCTGGAAGTCCCGGGTTCGAGTCCTGGTTCGGGCATGGTTGTTATTCTGTGTGCTATCTGTGAGATGTGTGAACGTGCCCCCCCCTGTAAAAAGGGGTTGTGCAAGCGAATGTGGTGAGTGTGTAGCAAAGTCGTACTCTTGGCCCTAGTTGGCGCTACTCAAATACAAGAGACGCTTCATTTGGCTTAAATCTGCTGCTGGGCTCAGCAGCGGGCTTGTCCATGACAAGTGTCATTTGACACAACACAACAACAACACTACAATCATGTTCAAAAAGGCACAGTTTGAAAAAAATTACCTAATTACTGTCTTTGTAACAGTTGGAAAACTTGTAAAACGTAGAAAAGAAGCTTCTTTACCCCTCCAAGCGTCAAGCCCGCAAATAGACGGAATCTCTTCTCCCTTCAAAACGTTAAACCCGTGAATAGACGGAAATTTAAATTCCCTTAAAACTGTCACTGCCCGTACTTTTACGGGTCCACTTTTTCGATTCCCCCAAACTCAAGCTGCGAGATAATGAGAAAGAAATGTGAGATAAGGAGAAGCCAATCGTTATCAGTGGACGATAGGAATGCTGTCTTCCTGGTCGCGTTCTTTTAAGCAGTTTAAAATTTCGTTTACATTCTCAACCTTACTTTTGAGATTTTGAGAATAAATGCGAATCCACATTAAGTTTTAAATAAAAGGAATAAAACTGACCGTATGAAAATATATTCTCTGAAGGAACATATATGAGTATTGTAATTAATAAATTCATCCATAAGATTTTAAAACTTTTTAGGGTGAAATAACTGTTAATCTAAAAAAATAAATATAAAATAAAATGTGACATTTTTATCTTTTATAACGTACTTTTATTTAAGGATTTTCGAATTCAGATTGCTTATGCAACTTATTTTTTTAAAAAAATAAGACACTGAAATTATATGCTGAATTTTATTTAATGAGCGAGACGTTTCATCTTTGAATGTTTTTTTTTTTTTTTGTTTTCATTGATAAGTGTAATTAAAAACGGGGAGATATTTTATTTATATAAAATCCATAAATTAAAGTGAGTTTTTTTAGAATGATAAGTTTTACATTCATTATAATTAATCATATATTTTTATAACGTAATAATTTATATATAAAAATTGATAATTTATTTAATTTACAATTTTTTTTTTTGTTTATGGAATTTCACATTCCTTGACGAATACAAACAGAAATTTAAGTATTGTAGAGATATTGTTTTTATATTTTTCTCTAGTTTTTAATAATATTTTCAAAGTTAAAATAAGCACAGTTTTTACAGGTTATATTTTTTAATCGAAATATTAATCTTATTTCACTATACAGTCTCATGTATACAACACGCACTTTTGTGAATGTTAAACTCAATGTTAAGTGACATTTTTATATACGTTTAATATTGAGTAATTTAATACGCAAATTTTAATGCTCGTGAAAATAAATGAATGAATGAGTTAAAAGTTATAATATTTTTAAGTTAATTTAATTAAAGTTAAATAATTATACTTTGTGTTTTAAATTCTAATTTTTTTAACTCCTTGGTCTAATTTTATTTCATATCTTAGCATTAAAAAAATTAATGCATGCAACTGGCATTTAAATTACCTTCTTCTCTTGTTTGCAAAATTTGAGTTCACTAAAGGTGATTTTAGTTTATTTATCCAGTTTGTTCACAGGAGTAAGAAAAATTCAGAAATACCCACATTTCAAGTAATTTGAAATTCTTTATTCTTAATAAACTTTAGCCTCACGTTTTCCTTTTTTAAAAACAGAACTTGTTTGAACAAGGGTGTCAGACACGCAGGTCTCTTACCAGCATTTCTACTAAAATAGCGAACATCTTTACTGATAGTGAAGATGAATATTCGTTTTAGCGATCTCCAGATCAAAATGTTTGACCTAGGGCGAACATATTTTATCCTTATATAATTTGGGACTGGAAATAAACACCTCGGGATAAAATTATCAATAATTTTAATCAGAATTCTTATTACTTAAAATTACATAAAATTTTGACATTTATTCGCAATAAAAGTTGAAATTATCACAACATTAATTATACAGTGTATAATTTTATTTATACATTTGAATATATCACCAAGAAAATTCATTCTTTAAGAAAATTAAGATCTTGAATTTTTTGTATCTTATTTAGTGACATGCTAATTATAGAACTTTCGCTTCAGCTACATGGTTTATTTGTAATTCAATAAAAAAAATTGGAAAATGATACGGCAAAAAAATTCGTATCACTGATAAAGAAAATTTTGAATTCACATTTAATGTACCAAATATATTTCTACTGTGTTATTTTCGAATGAAATGTAAAATTTTAACATTTTATTATTGCTTGAAAAAGAATTTTTTCAGTCATGATGGATTTAAATAATTTTAAATTGAGATTGACATAGGAAAAAGTAATTTATTTATTAGATAAATTTGATCTCATTTATTAATTAAGGTTGTCATTTAATAATTAAAAAGAATTCAGGACACATCCTTTTAATTGAGATAAATTCGCAATCGTAAGAATTTATGCATTTCATTCGTAAGAATTTATGTATTTTTTTTTAATTCTTAAGAATTTATGCCAATTTGTATAATTTTATTCAAAGATTGATTAATTTAGTGATGAGCGTAATACGCTTGCCTTTAGAAATAATATTTTGAAAGCGCATTTTAGAATGCTAAAGTACATTGGAAATACTCTGAAATAATTTTTTTTTCAAGAAATAAATCACTTGCACGTAATTTCGAAATATAATTTCACATTACGGGGGGATTAAAAATTTTGAGAAACTTATTACAATAAAAAAAATAATAGGCGAACACTTTCAATTCATAAAAATTAGATTCGTATCGTATTAAGTACAACAAAATTTATTTCTAATTTAAATTATATGTAGTGTTTCATGAAATAATCATAAATCCTCTAAAACACAACCATATTTTCTGTGTTTTCAATCCGTATTATTTCGATCGGCTGAAAGAAAAATGCTGTTCGAAATCGAAAGACTGCGATAAGCAACAGCTGTCACTCACAACATGACATCGGCTAATCTGCCTCTCCCTGCTGTGCGGTAATAGCCGCAAAAGGGGAAAGCAATCCCTTTGTCCAAACCCTGACACTTTTAAGAACAAACCTGTAATTCAGACGCGCCGCTTTTGGTAAGTATTGCATTCTGAATATCGCCGCCTGGAGGGTTACTCACATCAGCTTCTCCCGCCTTTCCTAGGTTAGGTATTTCTTAGAATACCTAATTTTCTTTCAATATTTGCAGTAAGAAAATATTTAACAAAAACTAATTTCCTTTCCAAAAACTATATCTCAATCTTGTTATTACATCCAAGCTGTTTTCTCATGTTAATAAGTTTTAATATTTTGTTTATCTCTACTTTCTCCAGTTTTATTTTCACTTCTTGTCAGATTCATTTATTGCCGATGCTAAACAGGCCAATTTAGGGCAAAAAAAATTTTGCCCAAAAAAGGGCATAGACAAAGAAAACCGCTATTCATTTATTACGCTTTTTGCAAATTCATATCCATAGAAGAAACATAATATACCATCCCTACGCACGAATGGTTATATTTTTTAAATCTCCCTTTTTTGCCTCTTTGTTATCTATATAGAGTCCTTTTGCAAAATGGAAACGCTTTTATTTTCCTAAATATTACAATTAGGCATATGCTTCTAGTTACAATGTTTCATTAAATAAGTTAGAAAGCTGTATGAAAATACTGGTTTTTGTAAAGAAAGGATAATAGGAAAATTACAAAAGTTATACGGCTTCCATATTATTAAGTGGAAAAAAGTAAAAGGGTTATCTTGTTTCCAATTACATAGAGTTTCACTATTCTGCGCTTCTTTTTAACGCTTTTTTAAAAATTTGGGTTTCTTTTATCCTGTGTTTTCTATGCTTCTTTTTTAGATTTCGAGAAGCTTATCACAATTTTAGATATAAACATTTTTTTTTCAGAAATGCAAATTTATTTAATAAAAATAATTTATAAAACTTCCATTGTTACTGTTATTCTACCATTTAGCCTTTAAGCAATTTTTTATAAGTGTTATGTGGTTGTTTCTTTAGAAGCCAAATTCGTTTTGATGTGAATTTCTTAATAGCTTAGACGGCTGTTTTATAATCTAATTGGGCTTCTGTTTTTATCATAAAATGGAGAAAATTTCAGAAGCTAAGAAAAAACTTCAGGAGATATCTTAGTGAGCAATTGATCATATCTGTCATTTGCAATTACTTAATATGCAATAATTCTTTAAGAATGAATTATTGCATATTAAGCAATTGAGGAATGAGAATCAGAGATTTTTAAAAAAAATCTAGATAGAATCTAATGAGAATAGCAAAGGAATTTTTCACCTATATATTTAGTATAGAAGGTTAGCATTTATTACTAACACTCAGCATTACATACGATAAAGAATAGTTATAGCTGAGGATGAAATTTATATACAAAATGGTTATAATTAAACTTCCCCTATAAACAGCATTCTATAACGCAAACAACTCAACGGATTGCAAAAAAATTTGATGTATAGACTACACTAAAGACACATGCTCAAAGAGTTTCAATAAATAAATAAATAAAGTTCCAAAATATCCACCAGAGGGTGTCTTTTCCAGGAAATTTAACATAATAAACGGCCAAAACGGTATACAGAAACAATATTAAAAATTGATTGGTTTCTGATTACCTTGTCATAGAATCACATTAAGATAGAAGAAAAAATAACAGTACGCTGTTGGATTTGAGAAGGAAAAAAACCAGTTCAATCTGCAGAAAAAAAGCATATTAGGACGAAGTTTCATAAGAGGAGCAGTTGTTGATCGTATTCAGACCGATGTAGAGTTCCATGTGACCACCCTCATTCTCCTGCTAAATTTCAAGTCGATGGGCAGTGTGTTCAAAAGCAGATTAGGTAAGGTGGATTTTGCATGGGAAATAATGCATTATGTTTCCGAACATTTTTTGACCGGTGCAGTAAAAATATCCAGTTTATCGAGAAGCAGCACATGCGTGACTGTTCTCCAAACTCTTATGGTTGTGTCTATGTGGCAAAAGCTGTCTTGACAGCATCAACAAGTACGGTGTGACAAATTTACGCCCTTTCTCAGGATGAACTCTTAATGGCTCCCCAAGGCTTCAAATGTCTCTCATCCCAGCCCCGATAACTTAAGTAGACATTTGGTCTACGTCATAGGTTCTTTACATGATGAAATTCACGAATTCAGCAGAATAAATCCCCTTATTTTAGTAAACCAGCTTCACTAATAACTCGTGTTTGGCTGTATATATCGTCTTCATTACAGCCGGGAGCAAAGAAAAAAGTTTGCAACTGTTTCAAACCCTAATTCGTTTTGCATAAAGCTTCATGTTCTCTGTAAGTATGCAAATAGCATATTTTTTTATAGAACGGACAGCTTATCATGGTTTAACATTTTATTACTCACAGTTCTTGTTATTGTTCTATATTCTTTTTTGACCGTTTATTGCATCAAATTTGAGTATTTATGGAGAAAGCAACCTTTGGTGGATATTTTAAAAAGTTTTTTTTTTGAATTTCGATTTTTTTTAAAAAATTGAGTGCATTTCGTGTATAGTCTATATACCGAATTTCTTTTCGTTCTCCCTTTCAGGCTGTAGAAGGCTGTTTAACGGGAAGCTTAATTATAGCCCCCCTGTATATATAAATAGTCTGATAGCACCACCAATACAGAACAGTATATTATGCTATTTTGAATATCTTGTTTCACATTCGTAATGGTAGTGATAATAGTGAAATAGTATTACCCAATTGTAAAACGAATGATTTCGATGAGATAATCGATATTCTTCAAAAGTTGATACCTACTACCTTAGTAAATATCGATTTCTAGAACATTTGAGGAATATGATTCCTAATATCAAGTTGATATAGTTTTGCTCAACCCTAATAATCATGATTAAGGTCAGCTTTGCAAAATAATGGGAAACTAATAATTGAAGACAATTAAAAATTAAAAATAAAATTTGGTCAATCTAAGCTGCAACACTCTCTCTTATTCCCAGATCATTTAGTGTATGAAATATGGTTTATAATAAAATATCATGAATAGTTTAAACTCCAAATTAGTTATTTGATAAACACTGCTTATGTAATTTAAAGTATCAGTTTCTTTCCCCTTTTTTTCAGTATTTCTAGTTTAGATAAAATATATAAAAAGTCTACATTTAGAAATGATATGGATAAAATCATGTATTCCTCATTTCAAATTTCATTTATATCTTAAAGTTTTTAGAAATTAAAGTTTTAAGAAATTTTTCCCGTTCCTTTTTTAAAAAAATTTCTTTTAATTTTTTGGTGAACTTTTAGTTTACTTGATAAATTAGATTGCAATCTATCCTTTAGTGATAAAGTATTTAAAAGTAAAACAATGAAAAACAACTTTGTGTTGAAAATATGCATTACGCTTTTCAAAAACTTATGCTATATAGTTTAACATTATTTTTTAACCCCTCCACCTATCAGAAGATTTTTTTAGGGCTTTTCTTTCTTTTACACATTTTTCATTCTTTTTCCCGGATATCGGTTTTTTTCTTGCTTTAAGTTATTTTTTTATCATTTTCCCTTTTCAACAAAAATAAATTATTTACATGTAGAGAAAATTTCTCCCTACTGAGGACGGGATTCTCTGAAGGAGGGGGCCGAATTAGTGACCAACAGCCTTGGAAAAATCAGACGAGGCCTCGAAAGAAATTTCTGTTTACTTCCAATTCAGCTTCTCATTATATTTTGGCTAAGTGCGTCAATTTGTGTGAGAAAACTTACAATATCTTTAGCAAAATCTTTTTTAAGACTGATATTTCTATCGTGAGCAGAAAAATTTATCCTGAAAAGTAATAATAAACGTTGAAATAGTAATTTTATTGGTGTAAAACATTAAAATACGAGTATGGCGGTGACGATATTTTTTGTAAATAAGTCATTTCAGAATTTAAAATTTGAATTGTTTTTTTATGAATTTAAGTTTGATTTTTTAACGAAAAACAGGAAAATTCATTCGGAGCACCAGAATTTTTTTTGAATAATTGATGAAATTATATTAGAATGTTATATTATGCAGATTATTCTAACATGTAAGCAACAAATATTGATCGGGGTATTTTAAAAATAATTTTTAATATGAATACTATGTTTACATTATTTTTTAATATAAGTACTGTATTTCATTATTATTATCAAGAATACTATTTACTTAAGTTCATAATCAGTAGATGCAACTATCATATGTACTTAATTAGATTCTAAATTATACCATTACTTTTCTCATTTAATTATACATTCCTTTGTGCATTTATAATGGTACATTTCCTTTCAAATTAGATGTCATAACAAAGATCTATATTCATATAAAATATAGCTCAAATTCCTATAGAATAATAGGATGATAACTTAAACATATTAAAATTTCAGAATAAGAGTTATCAATATATCGATCGATATATAAATTAAATAAGCCTTTTTCCTAAGTTTGCTATGCATCTCTTTTAGAAAAAACTCACTTCTTAAGAAATTGCACCTAAATTCAGGAAAAGGTTAGAAGTGTTTTTGTAACTATAATTCCTCGGATAGATATTCATTTCACTATCTAATTTCTTTGTTACTGTAAGCTTAAAATAGCCCCACTCAACATTGTTTTCAAAAACACATCGCCATTTATAAATCATTTCATTCCTCCTGACTTTTCAGGCTTCAATTCTTTCCCTGATTTGATACCGTGGACTTCTTTTCTTAAACAACATTTTTTCCTCTGTAACAATAATAGATATCATGCACAAATAAACTGAATATCCAAAACATAATTTGTTTACCTTATTATAAATAGATCAATCTCACCTTAATAAGTGGAAATATGAATCGGTTCCACTTTTTAAGCTTTATCAGGACAGTTCTAGAAAGTAAATAAGTGTAACAAAAAAATCGATTTTTCTATAGCTTCTTTAACTTAATTTAACTCTTGGGTTGAAAAAAAGATAGCGGGAAAAAAGATAGCGAAAGATAAGATAGAATCTTATCTTTCGATAGAGGACATACAACAAACATCCCGGGGATTGGAATGAAAAGATTTAAAGTAGAAAAAAATTGTAGGCTGATACCGAACAATTTACGATGGCTGTTCGCCACGGATTGCATAGTTAGCTTGCTTTGCTTAATTATTTACTTGGGCAAGAAAGTAAACCTCTCGGTAAACATAAATAACACCGATCTTTTCACCTCTTTTTTGCCTCCTTTTTATTAGATGGTAAGGCTTATATTCTAATGGGGGGAAAATCGAATCCCACCGAGGAGATAGAAACCGACCTCCTTTAAAAACTATCTTCTGGGCTTTTGCAGTAATTTTCCAAATTTCTTCCCAGTTCTACTGGATAAAGTTTTTGTTGTTGTTGTTTTAAAAATTACTTTCTATCTTAGCCTTTTTTTATCATGTCAGAATATGATACTGTTTGGGGAAAGAAGTTTTCTGGCTTCAATAAAATACTGTAAACGCAAAATAAACATTTTAATCCATAGGTGAAAATAAATTATTACCTGCTCGAGCCTCTCAAAAAATCAGCTTTTAATAACACGTTGCCATCCCATTTACAAAAGCTTTGATTTTAAAAAATAAGTTAATGACTGCTGCAAATAAAACCTAGAAAAATGTTATTTTGAGCGCGTGATTATATGAAATGAAATAAATTGGAAATGTGATATTATTTTAAACAATAAATGTGATACAAAGTTTTTTGGATCGTTTGCAATACTAGAGTGACTCATTCAATGAAACTATTAAAATGAATAAAAAATATAATTTCACTTCCACGAGCACGTGGTGTTAAGCCGCTCGAGAAATTATATTCTGACAGGATGCATTGAAATATGCATGGCTGATTTCATTTTAATCTTTATTTATATCTTAACCTGATTGCCTGATATGTTAACTGCTTATTCAAAACATGTTTCTGATTTTCAGCAGAAGTGAACGATTTTATCGAATAATTTTCAAACATGAAATAAAGTTTAAATATTTTTGTATTTTTATTATATTCCTTGCAAGTTAAAATTTATAAATGAAATAAGTTATTTCTTCCATACATATGTTTTATTTTCAAATTCATCGTTATAATTTTCCCCACATTTTATTTCTTGCGAAACACCAAAATTTCTATTCAGCTGTTTTTAAAAGCCTTATTATTTTAGTTTATTTTGACCAATTTTTCCTGTCGAAATTTCCAAAATATCCATTAATGATTCGTGTTAAATTATGAAATAACCTATATTTTAAATAATTCTTTTATTTACTATACATTTATTTCCAAAATAATTTTTTTCACGCTTTAAATCTATTAATCACGAGAAAGACTGCACTGAATGTTGAAAAGCTCTTTATAAATAAAAATCTAAAAAATTGCAATCAAAAGTTTTAGACTAACTTTAAGAGCATGATTTGATACATATTCTGTAATTAATTAACGTAGACAGATTTCGTGTTAAGAAATTATAGAAACTTTTGTAAAAATTAAAATTAAAATTGTATTAAATTTGTGACCAATAAAAATATGAAAATATTTAATGTTTATTCTTTAATATATTCTACCTTTTATGATTCATTTTTACATGTTGATATAAATTATACTGTCATGAGTAATATTTTATTCTATGATTTGTGGTTAATATATTTATTTTAATTTTATATAAGGTTATCCTACATTAAATGTCAGTAATTTTGGTTTTAAATCTAGTTTAAGTCTTATTTGTTAATGCTATATATATCTTGTAATTGTGCTTATAATTTTAAATTATTTGCTCTCAATTAGTTTAGCATTGAGTCTTCTAACATTTTGCCACTTTAATCGGATCTTAAATAAACAGTTTTAGAACTTGAGACTTAGTCATTTTTGTAAATGTACTTTTAGAAATAATTGGCACGAGAAACACTGTCATTAAAGGCTAAAACTAATTGATGATTGTTATTTCTAATGAAATCTGCAATAATTGTTTTTCAATGTTTCAATTCAGATTAAATTACAAAAACTAATTCGCCAATCATTTAATTAAGTATCATTTCACATTTCTCCGGAAAAATGAAATCTTGTAAAGCGCTTTGACAAAATTTCTTCCTTCATTTTAAAAATGTTAATTTTATTCTTTCATTTCATTTACTTCCAAGCATTTCTTTTCCTTTTGCCTGATAAATTAGATTATACCCACCTTTCCAAGGAGAAAAAATATTATTAGATAAAACAAAAAAAGGAAGAACTTTCCTTTCTTAAAATATGCATAACACCTCTGAAAGATATGTATCTTCTAAAATATTTTTTTCATCTTCCTTTTTATTTTTTCCAAACATGTCAAGACAGGTTCATTTTTTTTTCTTCATTTTCTTTAACATATCCTCTATTAGTTTTCTTTAAATGGCATCTATTTTATTCTTCTTTTTCTTTTTATTTATCTACTTGTACCATAAAATAAAACATTTTCCTGTAAGGGAGAATTCTTTTGCACCTTTGCTCGGGACGTTCGAATTCGAAAAAAATAAAGAAAGAAACAACGGAGGAGGGAGCAGGGGCCTCTCTTCCTTTGGGATAAAGGGAAGACTACTGTCTAGCACTTTGGAATATTAGGGAGCAATGCCCAGAAGGAAATTGCTGCTTATTTCTAACCCTTTTCGTTTACTTTTTTTCGGGGAGGGGAGGAGGAAATATGAGTTCGGAGTCAAGTTAATCTTTAGAGAGAAAGTGAAGTTTTGAACATAAGCCTTGCTCATGTCTAACATTTCTAATATAAAGACAAGACAAAGAATACTGTCAGATGAAAATGTTATTTATTTTGGTGTAATTTTCTGACGCCAAATGTATGTATATGCAGTTTATTAAGATCATTTGTCAATATAATTCTTGACAGAATTCATCAAGAAAAATGTCATGATATTCTGAATATTTTTGCATGAAAACATTGGATTTTTTTTTATTTGTAAGAGGAAAATTCATTTGAAAGTAGAGATGCTTCTTATGAGATAGATGAAACTCCAGACAAAGGAAAATTTATTTTCCTTCGTAGAACTAATAACGGCACAACATTTGCAGATTTTAAAAAAGAATAATAATCGATAAATTCTTTTTTATCTTCATTCAGAGTGCATCTTCAAGACTTCTAATATATTTATCTAACTGAGCATAAAGCAATTTTTAATTATTTTTCCAAAATTTAATTATCTCATCTTTATGATATTAGCAATAAAATAAATTAAAGCTTTAAGAATAACTGGCAAATAACTTTTATCAAGTTTCCTCATTATTGTTTTTTTTTCAATTATGCATGTGTGTATATTTCAATCTATGGATTTAAAAATGCATCTAAAACAGAGTTGTAAAAGTTTTAAACTACAAACTAAATAAATAATGACAAATCCCACTTAAATTATTCCCATTTTCCAAAGGTATGCATGCACGCACGCACACACACACACAAACACACAGCACCTGAATCATGCACCTTCAAGACAGCAGTATCGGTGGAAACTACGGTAGAGTCATAAAACCCAACACCAGCCATGGTACAATCCTTCCCGTAGGAAGTATGCCCGTCAATGATGGGATTAAGCCAACCTTCAATTTTTGTTTAGCCATAAGTGTGCTGAGAACCAAACGCCATACCGAAAGCTTTTGTCCCTCATTATTAAAGCACCCCTAATAGTGACCAAATAAATAAGCATAAATAAGGAATTTTCCAAAATTTTGTTTTATTAAATTCTGCAAATCTATATTGTAATCTCTCGCAGACATTTAAGTCATTGGCAAAGGATTAACACAACGAATATATAGATTAATTTAACTATAGACGTATATTTGAAAGAATATAGTTTATTTCAGAAAATTCACATTTTAAAATATTTTTTTTATCTGAGAATCAATTGCTATTAAAAAAAAACATAATACTGAATTGTTAATTTTTTTCTGAAATCATGTAAGTTTCCTCAGTCAATTATGAATATTAAAATTTGCAACTGATCTCAGATAGTAAATGTGCAAGCATTGTTATACCCTTCCCTATCTATTTATTATAGATTAATGCATATTTTAAAAATATTTCATTTTTCTTACGGAAACTTATCATCATACATCGCCATTCAATAATTTATGGATCGTATCCATTTTCAGGGCAATATCCATTTTAATATTTTCAATCTCCTTCCAATGAAGCATTATGTTTGCATATGAAAACAAAGAATTTCTTTTGCATATAAACTGGACAGCTTGAAGTAGCATAGATTGTTTATGGGGTTGAAAAGTTCATATTCTACATTAACATTTTGATTGAAGTAATTTTCTGGTCTTTTTTAATATCTAGGCTTTAAGAAAGAAAAAACATTAATTTTAGTTTAAAAATTTAGTCTACTATATGATATTTATTATCATGTCAGAATATTATGTTGTTTTAAGGATGAAGTTTTTGGCGTCAACAAAAATCCGAAAAGGAAAAATAAAAATTTTATTATCTGTACGAGCATCTCAAAAAAATCAGCTTTTAATAACGTGTTGCCATTGAATTTATAAAAGCTCTGATTTAAAAAAATAAGCTAATGACTGCAGCTAATAAAACCCTAGAAAAATACCATTTTGAGCATTTGATTATATGAAATGAAATAAATAGGAAATGTGATATTACTTCAAACAATAAATTCGAGACAAAGTTTTTTGGATCGTTTGTAATACTAAAGTGATCTATTTAATGAAACCATTAAAATAAATACAAATATAATTTAACTTGCACGAGCAAGTGGTGTTTGGCCGTTCAAGAAATTGTGTTGTGACATGAGACAGTGAAATATGCATAGCTGATTTCATTTAAATCTTTTTCACTGCTTAGCATCAGCAGTGAATAAATAATTATCTTTTAACTTTATATTTTATTTGATTTAATATACATGGGTAGTAGAAATGTGGTTGATTTATGAAAAAAACCCATTGTAATGCCGTCCAATAATTGTGCTTCTCCAAAGAAGTACACATTTCATAAAAATCAGCGAGTGGAATGCAGAAATGTTATGGCATACCCTGTGAGAAATTTATCATACCTGAGAACGTCTTGCTTGACATTGGTGGACAGTAGTTACAAAATATTCATTTTTGGCTTGAATTTTACCTTTCTACTGATTCTCTCATTGCAACATTGTTGAAGGTTTAATGATTAATATTGAACGTGCAATTAATAGTATCCAAAAAGTACATTTGGTTTTAGACAAGTTTTTCTTAGAGTATTGAAACCAAAATTTCATGCATACTAGCAAGTAGCATGAATATGAGGCATTCTAGTCATAAAATTAGTGCCAGTATCAGTCATTGCCTTTCAGAATCCTTTTAATCACAAATATTTGAAGGTAGAGGGATATTATTAATGTATTTGACTTAACATGTGCCTTCGCTAAATGTTAAATTATATTAAACCAGATGGGCATCTTCTAAACAGAAAACTTGACAGAAATCTACAAATTTGGTGTAGCTCAAGGAGTTTTTTTTTTGCTATCCTTTTCACAGACAAACAGATATTTTTCAAAAATTTGTTTTTTGAGCTGGCGAGATATAAAACATGGAAATTCATCAAAATCTTATATTCAAATTTTTGACAACAAAATACTTTCTTTATATACTATGAGAAAATAATTATAATTAATTATTGTGTTCACTAAGGAGTATTAATTTCTTGATAAACATATATAAGGTTGTTCTATATAAACTTTAAAACTTGTCAGTTTTCTCTCATCTAATATCCTCTTTTTTTCATCCTGTTAAAAAATTGGATAAACTTTTCAATAATATAATCTACCAAACAATGCAAAAAAGAAAATATATATACTAAAAATTAAATAATGACATTTTAAAACATGAGTTATTTTAATATTTATAAGTTAGAAAATTTCGAGTTTATACTCTTTAATATTTCTTTTTTTAATCGTATTTTTATCGTACTGTTTTCCATTTCTTGATCCGATTGTCTGATATATTAATACCGATTCAAAACAGAAGATCAAATTTGCTCTAGATTTAAGCAAACAAAAAAGATTTAACAAAATAACAACAAAAAACAACGATGGAAACTAAATAAAAGCTAAGTATTCTTATTTATTCATTTTTAATCTTTATGGCAATTTCTTATCCTTAACTGAAGCAAAATATTACCTCAACATGTGAAAACATTTTTTTTTACTCAGTGCTTTGATTTTATCTTTTTTTGTTTATTTTCTGATCAAACAAAGTAGTTTTTGTTCTCCGAGATATTCTTTGTTTTCTTATTTACTTTTCAACCAAAATGTCCTCTTTATATTCCGAAGCAGTCATTAACGATCAGTATTAGTCTTAAAGTGTCATTATTATCAATCTCTACAACAATAATATTTTTAATTACTTTTATCGCTCCCATGCTTTTATTTCAAAAATAAAAGTCTTTTCTTCTTCTTATCATGCCGAAGCCGTGCTCTGTGTTAATTAAACTGCTGTCTCTGAATAAAAATATATTTAAAAAAAGATTACATACGAGAAAAAGAAATAAAAAATACTTAATGAACAAGGTTTAGAAGTTATCGAATTAGCAATTAGTAATTTCCCAGTATCAGATGAGACTCCGTTATTCAAGAAAATTTCAATACATTTATCGGCATCGAATTTGAGAGCAATGAAACATGAGATCATTAAATTTCATTTTTAAACATGTTTTACATGTTTAAAAATGTCATTATATTTTATATTACATGAATTTTTTCCATGTTGTTTGGTGCTTTTTAAGCATTCACAAAATACTCATCTTCTTTTTGCATATTACTTTATTTGCAGCTAGGCTCTCTTGGCAACTAGTCAGTTTGTCGGGATTAATGACTATAAATTATTCCAGTCAAATAATTATTGATTTCTTTTTAACTTCGAATTTCGATACTCAAATAATACGTATCAATATTTTAGAAGTCTTAGGCTTTTTGGCTATAAATTACACCTATTAAATAATTTGTATAATTATGTCTTATCAATTTCGTTTGAACTTCAAATGTTGTTACTCTTACAATTCGTATCAATATTTTAGAAGTCTTATGCTTTTTGTCTATGATTTACTCCAGTTAAATAATTTGTATAATTATATCTTATTAATTTCTTTTGTACTTCGAATTTCGGTACTCATTTAATTCGTATCAATATTTTAGAAGTCTTATGCTTTTTGGCTATAAATTACTCCAGTTAAATCATTTGTATAATTATGTTTTATTGATTTCTTTTTAACTTCGAATTTTGTTACTCATATAATTCGTATCAATATTTTAGAAGTATCATGCTATTTTTTTAATTGCGTTATGAATAAAAGAAAGAAGTTAGTGAAATTCATATCTTTTATAATCAATCGCATAACAGGTCAGAGCAGAAATTTTTAAAAAACGACCATATGCTAAAAAAATTTCAACATCGCTTGTTTTTCAATGCCAGGTTTACACTAGGCCACTTATAAGATGGCAAGTAGGCAGCGCAAGAGCAGAAAGGGACTGATTTATATTTGTCACAATTTCACAAGATAGATTTAAGCATTCTAGGCTTGGCGATCAATTACCATTCTGGCATGACTGATTTTGTTTTGGTTTTCCTTATCATATTAAAATGAGGGTAATATACACAAGGAAACATAGTAAAATGGACAAAAAGTCAACATACTTAAATTTAGAAAACTAATAGCAAAGAATTGTTTTTAGAAAAACACGATTTCGCATCAAAACCAATAGAGCAGAAAATGTTGGAATTAATATATGATAGGAAATAAATTACCGGCATCCTAGCACAGAGATATCACGTCTTCCTCTTGACCTGGGCCTCCCGGGTTCTAGTCCCGGTCAGGGGATGGTTATTCTTCTGTGTTCTATCTGTGAGGTGAGCGAATGTGACCCCCCCCGTAAAAAGTTGCTGTACAAGCGAATGTGATAAGTGTATTCATCTTCATATAAGCTTGAAGTCAAACTTCTGTCATCAGGTGCTCAGGTGTTCATAACCTTAGAAGCTACTACACCCCTCCTTCCGTTGTAAAGCGGACATGTAGTCATCATCATCATTATCATCAAGTAATAATTTTTTTTGACCCCAAAAAACTTGCCAAATTCTACAAGCGCATACGCAGTATGAAAAACAAAACGCTATACAACTTATTGTAGCCTCGTCGGTACAAATGCTATCGACTGAGCAGCAATTTTCAGCAATTCTACATACGCGGCTCCTAATTTCATTCTTATACTGCTGAATATAAACCTGGCGTAACTGTAAATACTAAAAAATTATAAACTTTTATTAAAAACATGCGTAATATTGAAACCTTTCCAACTTGGAAAAATAAATTTGAATCTTCATATTTGATCTTCAGCAACTTCGAAGTAAATGAATATTAAATACCATAAAGATCACAATATTTTTTAAAGAAATTAATCAAAAAATTTTAAAAACTAGGCTACAGAAGATGGATTCCGCTGAATTGAATTCTAGTTCTTTTAGATAAAAATCGTATTTATATTATAAATCGTATTTTTTTAAATTGCCATAATATATAACGGGAAATTTTGGTTTCGTTTTTAATTAAAATTCTAATTTAAAATTTAAAAAAAATTCTCAAATATTCCCACACAATTATATATGGGCTTGGTTGGATGTTCTAGGTCAGACGGTTTCACCAGTAGATATAATATAAACAATCATACACAAGCATATCGTCAATCAAACACAAACACACATAATTATTAACAATGGTACAGATTTAGATTTTTTTCTTGCAATAATTAATCGTTCTTTATTAGATGTTATTTATTTTAATGGTATTATTGTTATATAATGTAATCATTACTATTATACAGTGTACACAAATTAATCTGGAAAGTTTCTCATTTACATACACTATGCATTGATTTAGCAATTTGCCTTACAAATTTGACAATTTTACTAAACATTGCAATATAAAGCATGGTAAAAAGTATATTATATTAGAAAGTATCATTTAGCGTATTTATAATTATCCAGTTATTTACAGAATACGAAAATCATCAGTTAATTAACCATTATCAAAATGATTCTAGAGCATCTGATTGATGAAGATTTTTCTCTTAAAGTAGAGTTTATTAGAAATAAGAGGGTTTGCTGTCTTGAAATGGTTTTTTTATATTTTATTTCTTATATTTCGGAATATTTCAAAATAAATTAATACTGTATTTTTCTAAATATAAAGCAAACAAATTTAGATTTTTTCAACTTGATTTATTATACTCATTTCGTACATTTTTAGAATTTAGAACAATTTCATCGTACTGATGATTGTATAGAGAGGAATGCAATATCATTATATAAATACATAAAAGCTTATCATATATTTTTTTCAATTTTAGGGAAATTTAATATCAAAACAGCATTTCTTTAACTGATATAGTTTTTTTAAGAATTCGATTTATAAAAGAAATGGTGCAATAGCAACGTACAGGGATAAAAGATTCTTAACCTCTTCAACAAAATGTCTTCCTTTTACTCAAAATGTTCCTTTTCTTCTTTCAAAACTCTAAGTACATTCTTTCCTTCCTTTTACCTGATAAATTATATTACACCCACCTTTTCAAAAAAAAATATTGATAGATAGAACCAAAGAAGAAGAAAAAATGAAAACTCTCCTAAAGATATGCATAACACCTTTGAAAGATTTGTATCTTCTTTTTTTTTTATCACATTTTTTTCTTCTTTTTTTCTGAGTATGTCACGATCAATACATATATTTTTTCTCGTCCTCTTCTTCTTTCTTTTATACACTCTCATTTATTTTCCCTTAAATCGCTTCTGTTTTTATTCTTTTTTTTTTTGTTTCTAATCATTTTTTTATCTTCTTGTCCCATAAAATAATTTTTTTTCGCCGGGAAAGAATTCTTCCTCTCCACCGGACGAGGACTTCAATTCGAAGGTTAAGGCTAAGGGGGCGAAGGGGGTGGGGAAATGCATCTGCTCCTCCAAAGAGCAAGAAAAAAAAAAGTGAGTGACCGATGCCCCCGCAGGAAGGGTACGATGCCCGAAGCATATTTCTGTTTATTTAGAATTCTTTTTTACGGCAAAGTATGTCACTTGGATTTGAGAGTATTTCAGGGAAAATGGTCTATTTCGAACATAGATCCTGCAATAGATTCATACTTTTTTTAAATTTATAAAGATTAATACTACAAAAATTTGCCTTTACTTAAAATTCCATTATTGTGATGCACAGCTGCGAATTCAATTTTTGTTCTACTTATTTATATATTTTTGTTTTGGTTATTTCTATATTTTTAATATGGCAACAAAAAGGACTTCCTGTTATTAAATCGGTCGAACGAATTAGCATGCTGATAAAAATAAACGTTAACAGACGAATAGTTACTGTCTGTCCATAAGGAGATCTCTGACCGACAGACGTCTATGTTTACGGCGGGCGTCATAGAAACAGGTGTCGATAGGGAGGATCTATTTTGAATGGGTGGAATCGGGCGGAAGTCTGGAGAGTTATTCTTTATTTTGGCGAAAAAATAAAGCGATAAAAAAACTATTGCTCATTCGTCTTCTCGCTTTACCGCAGTTGCTCGTATCTTTATATTTGCTTAGCTTACTTCTTTTATATTTTAATAATATTTTCTTTGGTTAATATTAACTGCATTTCATTATTTAATAATTTTAGTCTCTTGAATTTTGAGATCCTTTAAAATGCTTTTTCGATTTAAGAATGGAGGGACTTTAAAATCACAAGCACGTAAAATTGTGCATAATGTTATAGAATTTTGCTTGTAACTTGCAGAAAATTCGTATTGGAAAAAAGATAGGATTTTAGAAGAACTAGTGGATGAACTAGTATTTCAGATTGGAAGTACTGAATCGGATTCCGATTCAGAAGAAACGGAATCTTGTGGCAGTGATTTAGAATTCATTAAATTGGAAGTACACAACTGTCGCACGATCTCTGGTAGTTTTGCAATCTTTTAATAATAATTAATGGGTTTTATAAATAAAAAGTGAATTTTAAAATTGCTTTTTTTGTTTCATTTCAATTAGTTGAATCATAAGTTTTAGAAGATATAGAATTTTATTTAGTTTATTTCCTGAAGCTACGAAATTTATTTGATTCCTTTTTGTTATTTTCTATTTTTTCATTAATGTGCTCTTGTTTTCTGTTGTTCAATAAGTCTTTAATCAAAAGTTTCAACTTAACATACTTTTGATTATCCTTATTTTTTTAAGTTTCGTTAAAAAAAATCTTTGAAAATTTTATTTATCTTATAGCTTTTATTTATCTTATTTGATAAAATGAAATTGTGAATTTTGAGTTTCGAAAAGCAGCATATATATCAAAAATAAATAAATAAGTTTATTAATTTAAAAAACTTTTTGGAGAGGTTTTAAGCATATTTAACAATGGATATTTTACTTTGTAACAGAATAAAAGCAACCTTTTATGAAAATTATGAAATAATTATGATTATTATGCTATTATTTTTATGTTGAATTAGACAGATTACTTCCCGTTTGCTGCGGATAATTCAATCTTAAGAAGTTACATTAATTTAAAACAAATAAAAGGAAAATTAATTTTTTGTCATGCTGGATTCTACTTATTTTTTTTCTTGTGCAATCGTTATACATATAAATAATTATTCAGTATTACTATTTGATTTACTATGTTCTTTCTGTACTAATCAGATAGGAATTTCTGTATTATTCTAACAGGAATAATATATTTTTTCAAAATTCCAAGTACGCAAATGATTATCAGCCCAGTGAATTATTTTTCGAATTTGCTTTCAAAAATTAAAGGCAATATATCAACACCACCAATTAGGCGCTAAACGCGCCAACGTAAGAAATTTAAATGAATTTCTACCTCTGCGAAATGGACTCTTCCTGCAGTAACCTGTTTCTATAAAGACCGCCGTGAACATAGACGACTGTCGGCCAGAGATCTTCTTATGGATAGACAGTATAAAAGTTAATCTCTGCTTTTGTTGTTGTTGTTACTAATCCCAGATGGCCCAGCAGTACTAGACCATCTCCATAAAACCCAATATTTCCAAAAAGTCCATAAATAGAACTGAGTCTTTGAGTATGTCTTGCTTTGTAAAATTGAGACAATTTAAAATGTGAGTGGGAGAAGCTGGAGCGTTCTTACACCAATGACTGTTCGGGAAATACTTTTGTCTCAAGTGAAAAGTGAGGTCTTTAATATGTCCGCTGATGAATCGAGGGAGGGGTGGACTTTGTTTTCTATCGCCCCTGGTCTGGAGGGCCCCTCCAGGACAATCTCTAAAGTACCAGGAGTTATTCGGAGGAACACGTCAAAGCTTATTTGTCTCCACTTTTGCAATTGAGGAGATCTCTGAATACGTGAGAGTGTGGACATTACCAACTTCATCAGTGGTAACCGCCACAGCATGATATGAGATCTCTGCTTTTAATATTATTCAGGAAAGCACATTATTTAAAAAGTTTAATTTTAGCTACAGAGATTAATGCCATTTAGCATCACATTTAAGATTCGATATTTGAAATTTGTCATTTGATTCATGCTAAGTAAATTATTCTTTGCTGAAAATACTATTATTGTGATTCAGCATTATAAAATAGGTTTAATCTGTTGCATCTCCCAATTTATCTAAATATGTATGTATCTTTTTCTTTAACTTACCAATACTAAATACATTATCATTGTAAAAAGTGGAATGCGAAGTAACATACATATTCTTTTCAAATTATATGATACAAAAAATAATATTTTTGAAAAAACGTATTACTTTTATTTTTTAAATCATAATTATTTTTCCAGTATATAAAGGTATATAGAAAACAATATAATACAAAATTCAACATTATATAAAAAAAATTTAAAAAAAAGTTGACAATGGATAAAACTGACTATTTTTTATTGGCTCGAGTGACTTTCGTAACATGGTTTTCTAGGATATTTTAAACATGCATGTTAAGCACTAGAATAAAAATTAGTTTATAAATTTAGTAGATATTTCTCTTGGAATATTAATATATTTCATAAATTTTTCAATAAGAAAGAGAAAGTAATTAACTTTTTCGTAGAAAAATTAATTATGTTTGAATACACATATCAGAAGCAGTCGAATGCGAATTTTTATCGAAAAAAATCATCTGTACAATTATCCTTATCCCTAAAATCCCTTTCTGCTTCTTTTAAAAGTCTCTAGATCTCTGTGCCATAAGAGAATCAGTGAACTTAATGATATTTAGAGGACTAAGCTATCTTCTAAGCCTTGTATAGTACTGGAACTTTAAAAGAGATGAGGGATAATACAGACGTATTATCCCTCCTAGTATAGGAAGAGGTAAAACTTGTATTGAGAGTTTGGACTGTGCGTGTAGCATGAAAAATAGTAGCATTAAGGGAGATAAAAAGAAAGCTGAAAACAAATAAGGATAAATAAAGCACAAGGAAAGGAAAATATTTTATCATGCTTCATTTTTGTGTTTATGATAACTTCAAATATTTCAAAATATTTCTTTTTTTAATAATTATGTTATAATGTGCTAACATCTAGTCCTTGCAATGGATCGCATTTTGCGTTTGAATAAAAAAAACTTTATTTATCTATTCCTAGCCATAGTCTTTAAATTTTCGGCATGATTTTAAAAACATTTTCTACTGTATTTAGTTTTTAAATAATCTAGCTCTAATATATAATGTCGAGAATAAAATTCAGGAAAATACCTATTTAAAAAAAATTTCGCTTTCATTTTTATCAAATAAAAGGTAGAGAAAAAGAAACGTTCACAGTATTACTGTTGAATAAAGATTCAATTCGAAAAAGATAAAGACACATGCAGTTTCTGGGAACATCTGATCAATCTGTACATGACGTTGCCAACAAATGTTACTGTTCGTTTATTTTCAGTCATCGACTACCCTTTTAGCTTCCACTTGTTAAACCCCATCCACGACCACTTTTTGAAAGAAGAGGTGATAAGTTCATATATTTTGTCATTCATTTGTTTCTATGTGTCAAAACGTATGTATGTATGTATGTGTGCGTGCCTGCGTGTGAGAGAGATTGTAAAAACTTTATTTTGACTGCGTATACAAAATTATTTTCTACATACTTAAATTTAAAAAAAAATGCTTTTCAGTTGCAAGGGGTTCTCATACCTCTCCGAATAGAATAATGGTAACTTTTACTGTCTTAAATTGCTGATCTAACAATTCCTTAGTTTCGGTAGCGTCGTAAATATCGAAAAGTTCTTATTTCAACTGTTTGATTAAAAATTCAGGATACTTAAAGAACGGTAAGATCTAGATTGATAAATTTTGATTCGAAGATTTAACACCTATATTGTAAACATTTGTCAAACTTCGAGTCTAATCTATCGACGAGATGACTGTCTGTCTGCATACAGATATATATATATATACTCAATATTCAAAAACGGAATGAATTAAATATATCAAATTTGATATGAGATTCTGTGATTACAGATTTCAATTTCATTCGGATAGAAAAACTTATTTAAAACACAAATTCGATTTTTGGATAGAATTAACGCATGCAGGAGATTACTCACTAAAACTCACAATAAGGATGATACGATATATTAAGTAAAAAAATGTTTAAAAAACTTTAACCCCTTAGCCGGTTTATTTTCCTTACTATCTAATAAGATGACACCTTCTATTTTGGTAATATTTTCTTATTTTGATTCAAATGGAAATCCATGGAATACTTGACTTATCTACATATTCGATGTCATTTTACTATTGAATTATAATTGTTATGAATGATTTATTTTTGTTAATCAAATAATCGATAAATCGATGCACGTACGGCGTACGGGCAAACCAGTTAAGGGGTTAAGCAGAAAGTTAATATTTCGAAACTAATGCACGTTAATGTCATGTAAGGGGTTCTCTGGCTTGATAAATTTATTAGAGAGTGCTCAGTTTTAGTCAGACCACTTCTGCTGATTTATAAGATGCAATTGAAATAAAACAGAACAAAAGCTGTTCTGAAGACAAGACATGGTATTTTCTAAATAGAATATATGAAAAAAAATCATCCCTTGTTTTAAAACTGGTTTGAGAGTTATGAAGAATAAAAACGAAACAAATAATAATTTGTTAAAACAGCGAATGTTTATTTTTGAAATCAGAAAATTCATTATTTATAAATAATGCTTCCTTCTATGATTATAAGATATAATCGATGATAATTGTGCTTCAATTTCAAAAAGTAGTCAATTAATCTTCTTGTAATCGAGATAGATAGCAAAGTGTTTACATTGTCATCATCTTTAACACATGATACATAGCTACCCATAGAAAATTACCTGAATACCTGTGTTAAGATTCAATTTATTCATATTTTATAGTTGGTACAGCTTAAAACCTGAAGTAGTTACAGCCTTAACTCTCGGCGTTCGGATGACGGACAGATAAATTTTCTTTCATTTTGCTTAAAGAATGCACTTAAGTTCTGTCAAGGGATTTGAACAGTTGGTGCTCTTCTTAATTCGGAGATCGAACTCGTCCCAGAGCTTTTTCCATTGGACTCAGATCTGAACTCTGGGTAGGTCAGTCCTGTCGGTACAGACCATTGTTTACATAACAATCTAGGGTGGACCTCTCAACACGACGAATGGCGTAGTCTTCATAGTTCAACCCATGAAACTTCCCATGCATAGGAACAACATTGTTGTCTAGAAAAGTAGAATGATAATCGGCGTTCATCTCACCATAAATCAAAATCAAGGGTTCTCATCTATAACGCGAAAAACATACCTAATTCATAATTCCACCTCCGTCAGACTTGATAATGTGATAATTCAAAAAGTAATGAGCTAATTACACCAAATTCAGTATGGAAATTCGTGACGCCAATACAGTTTTGTGTCGCTTTTGTCTTAATAGATTGAGAAAAATGAGACTAAAACACAAATTCGATTCTTGGATACTATTAACAAATGCCAGGGTTTAATCGCCAAATAACTCTCCCCAAGATGACGCGGTAAGTAAAAGTACTAAATTTATGCCAAAATATATTTTATAGCTATTATATGCTAATGGCATGTAAGGCGCTACGGCATGAAAAATGTATTAGAAATTATGCGAGATAGTTTTGAGAAGACAACACTAGCTTTTTTATTTTTCCTATTCTGTTGAAAGCTTTTCTGTACTTCATTAATTCCAATATCAAAAGCAGTATTCGTGAAAAGCGTCTTATTCAATTCGTTTGAATAATTCCAAGTTCGTGAGAAGTTGAAACATTCTTGCTTATTCATAAAAAAGAATTTAAAAGATAAAATTTCAAAACCTCAATGTTTATAAAAAGGATGCTACTTCTCTAAGTGCATGCAAGAACATGTTTACCATAAAAAGAAACTTATTTCATCAAGTATTCGGGGGTGGAATGGCTAGTGTTTAACAACTAATCTCTCTCACGAGTTACATAAAAACATCAAACCCCTAAAAATACCTTCTCCATCAGAATTTTAAATCTCCACTTCATCTTTTATAGAAGGACATTAAAAATGTTCTCCCCCTTTTCGAACTGTTGACTAAGGAGTCGAGGTCATGTCATTATCTGAGGCTATTACTTGATTGAAATAGAACTTTGTCTTTCCCAAGAATATTTTTTCCACGATTGCAAGACGTTAATCATAATGAACTACTGTTGCCATTCAATCATCGTAAAAAGAGGCAATTAGAAAATTCTTTTCAGGGCTCTGCGAAGGATTTTAATAACAAAAGGACACTCTTCGGGAAGCCATTGTGTGCAGATTTCAAAATGTAATCTTTGCGAAGAGGAAGAGTAAGAATAAGATTTTTTTTAATGTGAGGGAAGTAATTGAGCTTTGTAAGACTCGAACAAGCATTATGAGGAAACCTGGAATTAAAGAAAAAAAATATGAAGAATGTTTTTCTTGAAGATATACGGACAATGAATGAAATAAAAAGAAATAAAGGTAGCAATTTCTAAAATTAGCTTCCGAATGAGTCGGAAGTAGCACGCTGCAAGAGGTTTCATCTTTTTTTAAGGGTGGGGGAGTTGGATTTTACATATTTAAGTTTTTAAGTAAATAGATTAAATTTGGATGTTAAACTGAATGACTATTTAACATAGAAAAAGATTCCTTCTCTTAGACTTTCTTTTTTGCAACTTTTAGATTTTGGCTAAGCGTTCACTGAAAACTTTAAAATAAAAAAGATGAATTATTTAGAATGTTCTAAAACATATTTATTTTGAAGAATTCTAAGAATTTATATTTTCGCAAAACTACACTAAGAACTTCTTGCATATTTTTCTATGGAATAGAAAAGGGAAAAAATGTATATGCCTCTCAAAAATATTACTTCATTTTATTTTCAACTTTAGGATCTATTTTATAATCAAAATAAAACATTCTTCAAAATTAATTTTTTTTATTAATCTTTATTTTTTTCCTACAGACAAAGTATTATAATTTTACATGCATCAATTTTACGATGAAATGGAGGTTTTTACTATGATTCCTAAAACGTATATTTCGACAAAAATATTTGATTTAGATAATATTTAAAATATCAGAAATATTTATAAATATTTAAAAATCATCGTGTACAACGCATTGAATCGCAATTTTGAATATTTCATTTAATGCATTCTATACATTTATGGCCTGCATATGTTTTTTGGAGCCATCAGCAAACTGAAGTCATTATTCTTGTAGGTGGATTACAATAAAGTTAATATCTTTTTCAATGGTTCTCATGAAAAGACTTCAGTAAAGTTTCTTCAGTATTTCACCGTTCTTGGTCCCTAGAACCAAAATCTCTTTTCATTCAAAATTTTATATTACGTATATGTATAATATGTATCTAATGTTTTGCCCCTTTTATCTTGTAAACAGGATATCTCAAGTAATTTTTCTAATTGGCTTAGAAAATGTTGATAGAATTGCGAAAATCTTGGCGGAATTCACAGTTCATCAATCCAGTTCAAAGGTGATAGAAATGAATTGGGGGTGAAATTTTCTTTTCGCTATAACTTTTTAAATATGGATAATAGGAAATATAATCCAATTAGCTAAATTAGCGCCTCATTATGGTGAAACATATTGTATTTAAAGTTTTTCGATCACTGTAATATCTAATTTTGACTGCCCTTAAAGCCAATAATATATGTTTTCAGATAGTAACTCAGATGTAAAGAAATCTTTCCTTGCCTTCAACCTACCCAAAATGATTTTTTAACATTTCATTCCATCTGGAAACAAAATAACTGTTGTACAACAATTAGATATTTTTTCTTCTTACCTTAATTACTAACGCGATTAAAAATATTTTTGCATGCAATATTACTTTCTTTGAAAAGAATAGATATTTTAATAAACTCCAGTCTTAGCTTTTGATCTTTAAATATTTAACTTTGGAAGCACTTAAAATATAAATGTGTCAAAATTTTATTTTGTTAACTCTTTGTATTCTGCTTTTGGAGTCATTTGTTAAGTTTGAAGTAACATATTAAATTATACCATTTATAGTAATATAGACCCATTATTGGGAATTTATGTGCATAAAAATTTTCGTATTTAACTTTGCTTATTTAAAGAGCATAAAAGTTTTCCAAAGCAATAATTCACCGTTTAAAAAAAATAAAAACTAAAGTATTCTGAAAAATTCTTTTTTTAAATAATAAAAGTACTAATTAAAAGTTCAGAAATTAGGATTGTTTCAATTAAATGGAAGATACAGGAGTAAATATAATTCGTATTGTTTTTCGATTTAATTTTTGAATTTGGTAATTGGAAAGTTTTCAATTAACAATAATTAAATATGCTAGAATTTTCCATCAGTTATGCGATTTTTTTCCAAATATTCCCTAAATAAAAAAGTGAGTAAACCAAACTAAACGGAATAAGAAACCCAAAACAAATAATTGCGCATATTTGTAAAATAGAATTTCTCCTTAATCGAAATGAGTAAATAACATAGTCAACTTGAGAATTTCAATAACCCATTAAAGCTGAAATAATTGTATTATTATTCATGTCGTCTATAATTACACGCTTAGTTCTTAGAGAATATTAAAATATTATTTCATTTTCAAAAAATGACTATTATATAAGGTTTGCACTCTAACAATGCCCAATATCCAATTTTTTTATATTAATAGTATATAAAGCTTCCAATAGGAAAAATGTTTTAACTGAATTAATATATATGCTCTGAAGATACTTAAAAATTATAATTAATAATTAATTTATATTAAAAAAATTTCTTTGCCACACAAATATATTTAACAAAAGGTCCTCCATCTTCTATTCGCTATCGAAATTAACCGCTTTATACAATTTTAAACCCTATGCCTTATATAGTATAAATATAGTTATAAACTTAAAGTAATATCTAGAAACTTTTATCGCTGAGAATATGTAGCAATTATCATGGAAATTTACCATAAGAATTAATGGAGCATGTTGTAATTCTTTTAAACAATCAATTTAAAACTTGCTAGTTGAATTTAAAAAACTACGAAATTACTCTTGAAAAGTATTATTTCAAATAAAGCTATAATATAATTTTCCCCAACAGTCTTCATAACTTCGTTCATTTACATTTTAAAATGCAATCTACGTTGTTACACATTGAATTAAAAATGCATGTTATAAATAATTGAATCTAATTATGTAATATACCAGCAGATGTAAAATAACCAAGTAATCAGGTAATATAGAAAGGCTCTAAATATGCCTCAAAGCTGTAATAATCTTAAGAGCATGCCGCAGTTTCTTAAACTCGAAATGATGATCCGAGCTGTAAAATGCACGGAAAAAGAAGATTAAAGAGTTTAGCACGAAACTAAAGACCTAATTACGGTGTGCGTTTACAATTTAACATGACCGGCAATTTATTTACGGGGAATAAACCGTAATGCCCATAAATATAACGCCTTAACCACATATCCTTCTTTACTTTCTGAAGTATATCGTGCACCAAAAATTTAACTTCGACAGCAACTTTTTAAAAAATTTGGGCATTTCATGCAGAAAGATTTATGAAACAATCTAAAAGTGAGGCACAGAAAAAAATTAAGGCTTACAGAGAAAATTAAAAAAATACGTTTGATGCTATGACATTTAAGAAAATAAAATGTTCGATGAAAGTTTTAGAAATTCTGATTGATTAAAAAATGTGAGAAAATGTTTGGTTGATTATTTCGTGAAATTATATGAAAGATCGTTTCAACAAATTTGACTTGTCTAAAAACTCCATTTTTTTCATTAAAAATTCCTGAGAAACATAAAATTAAATGTAATAAGATCAGAGGGTATTATATTTTAAGTGCTTCCAAAGTTAAATATTTATAGATCAAAAACTAAGATTGGAATTTATTAAAGTAACCATTCTTTTCAAAGAACCTAATATTGCATGCAAAAATATTTTGAATCACGTTATTAGTTAAGGCAAAAAGAAAAAAAAGTCTGTTTTAAGAAAAAAGAAAGGTTTTTAACCCTTTATCTACTGAATTATGTTAGCATTAATTTTCCAACTTCATTTTAGCACCAGTAGTTAAGTTTCCTTACAGAATAATCTCAGATACCTCAAGAGAAAAATGTTAGTTAAAAAAATCTAAACTAATCTAATTATTAATTAAATATTTTTTATTTCTACTTTTAGTTTATATTAACTTCTTTCTATTTGGATTAAATTCTCTGTTTTTTTTTTGGAATACCATTGGCAAAAATAGTCATATTACGAAAATATAATCCAAATTTAAATAGTACTTATAAGACATTCAGTATATAAAGGGTTAATACAAGAATAATTAAATTAAGGGGAATACTTAAAAACAAAATATATTATTTTTTAAAAAAATTAAAATATGCATAATTTTTTAAAAGTTTAAAATATTAATTGACTTAATTTTTAATTTTTTCCTGTTAATTTTCTTTTTCTTATTCAATGTAAATTTATTTGGAACAAAACTACGAATGATTTTGCCACCCCAATTAAATGCTAATTTTCTGCAAATATTTTTAAGTTCTCTTATTGAATTTTATTAAGAATTTAATATATTTCTGAACTAAAATTTTCTTTCAACGAGTTAAAATAAACTCAAAACATAAAATTTATACCTCATTTTCATTTAATGTTTGAATGAAATCTTTATTATCAATTTTACTTAATTTCTTCAAATATTAAGACTCTTGGAGCATTTTAAAGATATTTAAATCTTATTGCAATATCATTTAGTTAAAAGTTATTAAGAAATAAATATTTTAATCTTCACTCTTCAAATATTTATTTTATTGAAAAATATATATTTGTAACACTATTTTAGTTGAATATAAATACATATTTTGGTAGTGACAGGCTAAAAATTAAAGTTCACATTTTTGTCCATTTTTACTTATTTCAAACTCCACTGTTACCTTAATTTTTACAGAATATGAAGAAGAGTTTATAAATATTTATAGTAAGCGTTACTATAAATATTTATAACTATACTATAAATATCAGCGTTACTATAAATATTTATAACTACTATAGTAAGCGTCAAAGTTTGAATGAAAGGAAGAAACGTTTTCCAGATAACTGAAATTTTAATTAGGTACATTTTTAAGATGAATAAATGTTAGAAAAGAAATGTGTGCATTGAAATCATTCAACAAGTTGACTAGAAATATATTGAACCCGATAATTCTTGTTCAATATATTCGAAAGTATGAATGAAATAAGAAATGCAAATTGATTGAAATTAACACAATTTAATCATCAGTAAAATTATTTTTTCAGAAAAAAATTCATATATGAAAAATTATTTAATTTCCATCCAGTTTCAGACATTCTTTTAATAAATATAAACATAAAAGCTATAAAATAACAGAAAAATTGGGGAGGGGATGAAAGTGTATCTCATGATAAATTCATATGCAGATAAGGCCAAAAGATGCTTAATATTTTCAGTAAACCAACAATTATGTTCTATAATAACATTATTTGCCGGCATGCTGGCACATTGGAAGCTCATTTTCCTCGCGTTCTAGGCGTCTCGGGGTCGAGTCCCGTTTTGGGCATGGATGTTCTTCTATTGAGGAATGCGAATGTGCGCTCTTGTTCATACTTTCAGAAGCTACTACACCCCCTTTTTCCGTTGTATAGCGGACACGAGATCATCATCACCATCAATAATATTAGTTGAAAGAATTTTATATCATTATGCTACTTATTAATATTATATAATAATATTAAAAATATATTTATTTGTATATATACCATTACTATAGACTCTTTCTATTTATTAATATATAAATGGGTTGACCATGGATTGCTTCTTGCGCATCTATATAATTTTAAAAATCTATAATTTAAGGTTTGATTCGTATGGTCCATTCAATTAGTATCAAAGAAAAGGTTTTTTTATATTTTAATTTTAAGCAAAGATTATTTTTGTTTTCTTTCGAATAATGTTAACTTCACCAAAATATTAGTTAAAATTTCAAATTATTTTGTGTTTGAAATATTATTTCAATAAATTTGCATTTTAATCAAATGATTGAAATTTGGCAGTAATTATCAGCCTATATACGTTTCCGCTGATTTCAAAAAGTATAGGATTTTGTTTAAGTGTTATTAAGTAATTTATAAACAATTCTTCGCAAAAGATTAATAAGTCTATATAAATTAAAATTACAGATACATTCAAGACATTATGAAAGTTATTATTGAAAATTATGAAGAAAAAATTGCAATAAACTGACAAAAATTTTATAAAAAAATAAGGAAACTGGTATAAAAATGAAATCCTCGGAACAGTATTTTCGGGAAATAAAACTAAGAAGTAAAAAATATACTATTTTATTTCGAAATTTTTAATGAAATTTTAAATATTAACCTAAGTCGAGGATTTCAACTTCGAAAATGTCTGTCGATTTTGGTTGGAATTGACATTTGATTCTAATATAGATTTTTCAAATATTAATACATTAACTTTTTTAATTAAATAAAAGCTAATTTTCACGCAAAAACTCTCCATTTTCCTTCCAACAAGTAAGTAAAGAATTTTTTTTCTCATGCCAATGAGGTTATAGTTTTAACATGTTTTCGCCCGATTTATTTCAAACTATTCTGTTTATTTTCTCAATATTTGATGTATTTAAATTTAACCTTTTTAAAGAATCGATTTTTGAATTAATTTTGAAGTACTTTCAAACTAAAATAATACAGAATAAAGAAAATTAGAAATTTCTAATCTATATTACGTTACTCCAATTGACGTAGAAAATTCCCGCATTTGGTTTCCCTAAATTGGCGTTGAATTTTTCAACTCAAAAAATTAACTCACATTCTCCCTATATATATATATATATATATATATATATATATATTTAGCTAGAAATAAATATATAATTAAATCAATTATATAATTTTGTTCAAATTTTCAATCATTAATAAAATATTTTTTATTCATCAATTCAAGTTCAAGTTTTTTGAAACTTGTAGTGGATGACATTTGATGTTAACTTATAGTGGATGATATTTGATGTTCTGAATCTGTTCTGATTTATTTTCAATGGATATGAACTGGTTTTGTTTTGGCCATGTATAATTTTTTGATAAATTTCTTATATTGATTATATTTATATAATAAAAAGTAACTGAAATAAAAATTTTCTTTGTTGACCTAAGTAGGAAGTGACTTTAAAACTTTCTTATATTACTTATTCATATACTAAGAAATGAATAATCACATTTAATTTTTGCCAAAAATATATTTCATCTTGCAATAGGTTTTTACAATAGGTAAAAATTCAACAAAAGTAAAATAACTAATTTTGATCAGCGTATAAAATTTTTAAAAAATATTTAAAATTGTTTATAATTAAGTAAACCTAAATCTAATATATATGTCAAAACAAAATCTAAATATCCTGGAAATTTAAATTTTGTTTGGAAGTTTCGAAATATAAGGTTGGGGAAAAAGGAATTCATTATTATTTAACAGCCATTTACCGAAAAAATAATAGATGTCTTTTTCCCTTATTTTCAAAATTCCCATATGGAAGGAAACTAATGAAAAGAAATCCATCATTTTCTCGGTAGATGGCTGTAAAATAATAATGGATTTCTTTTTCCCCAACCATATATTTTGACAACAGTATAACTTACAGATGAATCTTTCAACCATCTCCAATCAATTTTCACTTCCTACTTTTATTATTGAACCAAGAGAAGATGGTATGATATGCGTTGAACTAAACAATATATTTAAGATTAATTTTAACTCACCAATTCCAAACTCAATATCATATCTTTAATACTAAGGACTGAATAACAAGAATCAGTGGACACATTTATAGAATTTTCTCTCGGCCGTGAAACCAAGTCCAGGAGAGTTTATCGTAACGTTATCAAAAGCAACATAGACCATTCAATGTATAGAACGGTCAGTCCTCGGTTGTTTATAAATTTTGCTCCCTAAAAGAGATTGCATCAGGTTAAATTGCCATACGGCTCCCTGACCACGTTTCCGAAAATGGATGTCCTTTTTCCAGGCGAGCTGGAAGGTCCACTTCTAGAAGGGGATTCTTATCAACTTCATTGAGAATGCGTATCACGACGTGGGATTTTTTTTCACTTTACTTCTTCTCTACCAACCTATCGAGATGTGGCAGTTTCTGGAAGATTTATTTTCAACGGCGATCGTCCGCTCAGTGACCAGATGTGAACTAACTGAAAAACAAGTAATATATATATACAAAAAAATTAAGTCAATTTCAACTAAGGTCAACAAAGAAAATTTTTATTTAAGTTACTTCTTATTAAATAATTACAATTATTGTCGTTGATTTCGTGTTCCTCTTTACAAAGGAAAGAAGGGTGCAGTAATTTCTCAGGGTATTGTCCCCTGAGAACCCGGGGGAAGAAATCTGAATTCTGGATCTCACACGTCACAAACCCTTTTTGCGTGACTTCATTCATTCACCTAAAGATCGTAATTTAGATCTGAAGTAGAGAACGATCACATCTGAACCAGTACCTCCAGTGGTATTATTCTCGATATCGAGGAATTTATGGCCAGGGCATATTTAACATCTACTGTGAACGCAAAAGCACACAAAAGCGCACACGCACGAACGCACACGCACAAACACGAGGAGTGTTCTGCTGCTGACAAGTTCGAACTCACAGCCCAAGTAATGGGTATCCAAAGCTTTATCAATCAGTCTATCTTAGCCTAATAATTACAATTATTATAAATAATCAATCAAACAATTATACTAGTGTTGAGTTTTCAACGATAATTGAGGCAATACAAAATACGCGGATTTTTTTCGCCAGTTGGGGTAACGCAATACAGATTAGAAATTTTTAATTTTCTTTATTCTGTATTATTTTCACTCAGAAGTATTTCAAAATTAATCTTTAAAAATTGATTAATAACAATGTTAATTTTAAATGCATCAAACGTTAAGAAAATAAACATAATCGTTTGAGATAATCTGCCGGAAACATGTTAAGCCATGTGAGGAAAAAAAAACAAATTGAATTCTTTACATATTTGATGGTGAGGAAATGGGAGTTTTGGCGAGAAATTTTTTAATTAATTAATAAAACATTATTGAATTAATATTTGAAAAAACTTTATCAGCCACTACAAGTTTTAAAAAATTTACTTGCACTTGAGTGGATAAATAAAAAGTATTTTATTAAGGGGACTCGGTACCTCAGAAATTTCGGAAAATCGATGAAAATGTCGATTTTCTGATTTTTAGTGAATAATGATCCTTAAATCTTTGACTTGTTAATCTGAAAATTTTAAAACAATCGGACAAGTATTTAATGAGATATGGAACTATTTTGTCTAACGCGATATCAGCTGGCACGCCCACTTCCTGTGTTTACACGAAACATATTTCTGTGGGAGTTGCCAAGCCAAGCCTTTTGCATTTAATTTCATGAGATAAAAAGAATGAAAGTTGTTTGAGACTGTAACGGTAAATCCTTGTTTATTTACAATTTCACCGCTTTGGTTGCGATATGTTGTGATTTTGATTAAATTTCTCTTTGGTTACTATAATTATTTTGAAAACAAAACTGTCTTTTTCAAGATTACTGAATTTATTTATTGCTTATTATTGAAAATTTGAACTAAATTTTATATTTAATATATATATATATATATATAGGGAGAGTGTGAGCTAATAGTAGGAATTGAAATAAAAAATAATTTTGAAAATTTGATTCAAGTCTTTACCTATAAAAAGTGTGTTTTCGTAGTTCAATCATCATGTCTCTATTGATATATTCGCATTAAATAAATTTACTCACCTGCATTAACATTTTAACATAACCAGGGTACTATTTCATGACAAATGTAATTATGCAAGTCTTCTAAAATCTTATTAAATTAATCTTTTAGAATCGCACGTTTCTAAAAGTCTTCTTGTGCCTTAATTGTCATTTTACTCATTAAGGTGTATAATATGAGTAAATGTGGTTATGGAAGCCGTCTGAGGTCTAACACTAAATCGTCTTAGGGTCATGCAATGAACAAGAATAATTGCGAAAACAACCTAAATTATCACTGTACGTTTTTTGAAGGCTCTCTTGCGATGAAATGTCATTTTTCTTCATTTAGATGCATTAAGTGAAAAAATTCAATTGTTCTTCTGTGATTCCATTGCATATTTTCTTAAGTTTATGCTTTGGTCTTTTTCGTTATATAAGATGGATAATGTGGACAAAAGTTTTTGCATAATACTATCTAAAATACCATTGATATTTTCTCATGATCGTACTATGGCGTAATATAACTTTTTTCACACATACGCATTCATTGAATAAATGTTTTCGGCAAAATTCTCTAAGATGTCACTGCAGGTCACTTTAGGCTCGAATGAGAGATAACTGATATTGGAAAATATCTGTAAGTTTTAAGATTTATGCTATAAGATTATTTTACAACATCCATAGACCCGTAATTTAAAGTTTTGTCTTCTTAAAACTTTTAGAAAGTTTTTCCATTTCCGAATGTGATGCTGATTGTTTTATGGTCTTTATACCAAATTTGTTTATTAATGACAAATTTTAAATAGAATCCATTTAGAAATAGTGTATTTAAGTTGTTCGATTTCAGTGAAAATACGAGGACCGCTGTATGAATTACATTTAGTATGAAAATCACATCTAAATAATTGATGTTTGTGAAATTCGGTATTAAATTTGTAAAAGCGCTGACAATTGTTCAGTCTGTACTTTCTGAAGTATGTTTATGTAGCAAATAACAAAAAATTCACTTATTTAATATATGAAATTTGATTTACGAATTTAGCTATAGTTGCAATTATGTGCCAATTATGTGCTGTGGTGGGGTGTTCGATGGTTCTAATAAAATAGGTTTTGTGTAACAACTATTTATTAGAATAAATTACGTTACACACACAATTTTAAAAAAATTACACAAACACAAAAAAAAGTTTAAAAAGGGTTCATGTCCGTTGCTTGGGCTTCACTGGAGTTATCGCCGTTTGTGCTCACCAGTCTAGGTGGCACAGCAGTTAAGGTTACAGTTAATAGTGGCAGCTACAGTGCTTTGTTTGTTTTAATTGGTTGATAAAGCGCCGTCCAACTACTTTTTCGTTTTTTTTTGTTGTTCTTGGGAATTAAAAGGATTTGAGCGATTAATCGTCGAAAATAATTCCACAAAAATCACAGGATAGGGAACTTTTTCTTAATTACTGTTCCTCAATGGTATGCGTCTAATAATATGTTCCTTTTAAGAGAATGTGCGATCAAATTTCAGGGACACCTAAACTTCCTGTTTGTATTTTAATAAGTTCGGTTAGTAATCCGATTAAATAAATAAAGGTCGTTTAAAAGAATAAAATTGTAAGGTTCGACTGATCAATATTAGAAAGTATTAACGAAAATTGTATCGCACGCTCGTATCCAGGAAAGTACATCAAATAAATATAATAAGTCTTTATTTTATGTAACAATGGACCCAGAAAATTGCTAAAAGAGAAACTTGATAAATATGCAATGCTGTGCACTATTTCTCCAACGTTTAATTTCTGAAAAATTAACAGTATATGTGTCTGATTCTGAAGAATTCATGGAATGTGGATGTCACGATCACTGAATACATTTATGCATTCTCTCCTGATGTCTAAAAGAAACAACTGACTCCCGACTTATACTTTTCCTCTATATTTTAACATCTTTCTTGCTGTCCTTTTAAACGAATAGTTGATAAAATGTCTCGGAAAATCCATAATCGGATTTCTTTCATTGTAGCATATGTTAATTGAATATTTGTCTTTGAAAGCAACCAGAGGTAATTTTCAAGTTATTTTGAAATTGTTCATTTGTGTTCATTTTTTTTCAGTATTGAAATATTTCGCAATCAATACTTTTTGCTTATAAGCATGTTGCCAAATTAACTTTCTTGTGTTGTAATTCCATTTTGTGAAAATGGTCTCATTTCCTATTCTCGCCTTTTTCATCTATCCAATGTGAATGGAGACTTCCACTTATGAATTTGATTGACTGAAACCTAATATAAATTAACTGAATTGATTTCATATTAGGTTTTACAAAGTTAAGACAGTTTAATGCTTAGTTATGAATATGTTATTCAGATATCATCTTTGCTTAAGATGACTAAACATGCAGTTTTAAAACTTCTGTTTGAAATATCTTACCATATTAAGAAAAACTGCCTTTTTTTCATTAAAAATATGATTAGTTTCATTCGCGAAGTGAGACTTTGATGTCTTCGATATTAAATCTTTCGATATTATTCCGATATTGAATTTTCTTAACTCTCATGATTATCATATTAGGGTGACCTCAGATATGTGTCAGATTCGGCATTTAAACTTAAATGTGTGCTACTGTATTCAGAAAATATTCATACGCATACGCCGAAAGAATGCTGTAAAGGTATCATTTGTGAAATCATAATTGATTCCAGATGAAATATTTTCATCAGAAACTGAAACATTCGAATGTTTCTACCATTCTTTTATTCGATCTTAAAAGTCAGGGCCTCATCCGTCACTGCTGCACCCCATTTCGAAGACGGGTGTTCCATCTCGAATTTTGCCAGATAGATATCGCCTGCTGGATCCCGTGACTGATCATTGGGAAGAAAAGCAATCCGGACCAGAGAAGCCGAGCTATCCAGTTCCCTGACCCATTAAATGTAACTCAGTCCGGAAGAGGTGCCTGATAAAGTGGCCGTAATAAGAGTGCTGCCAGATTTTCTTCCCTTTTCAGGGCAGAGGAAGAACGATGGCGAAATGAAATGTGCCTAATAGTAGAGAATGCTTACAAGATGTCATCTATTCCGTCCCGTATCCATGGTAACCAGCTGGGCGTCCTCACGTGATGAGAATGATACTTTTGTTGGAGGAATCTTGTTTCATGCGTTTTGGTTCCGATATGGGGACGGGAGATGAAAATGAAATATTGCTCGCGAAACGGATTCAGAGTGAAACTTTGAATAAATTTGATGGAAAAGAGGGGAAAAAATGATTTTCCTTTTTTTCAATATCTCTCTTCTAGAGTTTTGGATACAAGGCAGAAAACAATGACAGGTCACGAACTGCCGTCATTGAGTTGCAGAGTGATAGATCGTGACAGGTGAAATGTGAATGTCGTTGGAGTGATGTTAGAGCTGCCCGGCGCTCCATATGGCAAATCTGGTAAAAGAATTATATTACTCTCCCTGAAATCTAATGAAATAATCTTGAAAAATAGATCATAATCAACTAATTGGTTCTACACGCTGGGGAGTAAATGGTTTATCAATAAGAAAACTATTTACTAGAATCAGATTAATAAGGAATTATAAAAAATTCTCTAAGCCAAATTTATGCCCATTCAGAAATTTATCAATAATTTTTTAAAAAAAATTTCAAACTCGTTAATTAAATAAAAATCAATCACAATAAATTTCAAAGCAATAATATAATTCAGATACACGGCAAAAAAGAAGAGACATCGAAACTGTAACTTAGATTTATTTCACCTCTTGAGCCGTGATTTATACAGAGAAAAAGTGAGGCGATGATAAAATGACGTCTGCTTATATCGTCATACAAGAGCAAAATGGCATAATTTTTTTTCCCTTTAGGGATTTTGCTATAATACTCTGGTGAGGAATTTTTTGCTGGGTGTCCGTTAAAGCACTAAAATCTTAGGTATTTATTTAAAAAAATGAGCAGGTATTAAAAATGTTATCCCTTGGTTCTTGGCACGAGAACGACGTAATTAGCGATTTTTTAAGCGCTTGTTAGAAATAATTAAATAAAGTGGGAATTGTATTAGGAAATAAGAGAACATTTAAGAATTGTTAACAAGAATTAATGCAATATAAATTAATTCCTATATAATTATATAGGGAATATAAAGGAAAGTTATTAAGATTTTAATTGATGCATTATGACGCGCGCGTACGTACGCACGCACACACACACATACACACTTCTTAGAAATAAGAAACAAGTGCAACTTTCTTTAAATATTTTTGTACTACATATTTTCCAAAAGAACATTATTTTTAAAATTAGTTTTACAGTTCATTGTTTGAGCTAAGAATATGTTTAGCTATGAAAAAGCTAGAAATCAGATGAAGGAGACAGCATGTAAGCAATCAAAACTTATATAGTTTCGAAACGGAAATTTAAGGGTGTAGCATTCGGAGATCGGCACTTGTTAAAATAAGAGCATGTGCTTGTAGTAATACATGCTTCTTCTGCCGTTAAGTTAATAAAATTGAAATCCGAATGGTTGCAACTACTGGTTTTGCTTCGCCAGTAGTATTTCCTTTATATGCTTTGTAAATTCTTACTAATATATTATATATTTTGTATATATATTTCATAAAATTTATATTTCATATTCAGTATTATATATATTTCATAAAATAAACAATTATTTTAATAAAAATGAATATTAAACAAATTTAAGTTCTTTCAATTATGTTTCTAGTCTGTAGGAATCATTTAAATGCATTTTTAGCTTTTTATCAAAATGAAATTTTAAGATGCTGTTCAAATTTTCAAATACTCCATATGCATTCTATTTTTAGTTACAACTCTGAAACTTTTCTCAAATGCTATATGAACATATAATAACATAATTTTGCATTTATAGAGGAATTTTGGGTCATATATTTTTTTTTATTAAAGACTTGAAATAATATTGAATATTAAATGTACTGATTTTTCTTAAATTTTTCAAAAAGTCAATAATATTAAATTTTAAAACGAAAAAAAAACATATTTTCAATTAATTTAAGCATGTAAAAAATTTTGTAGAATTAAAAAATGTATCTGGAAGAATTGAAATAGTTAATTTATGCTCTATTTTTATGTGCATGGAACAATTTGAAATTTTACAGCATTTTCATATTTATTTTTTTCACTTTTTTACCAAAAAAATCAACAAATTATTAATGAATTTTGATGAAATTTTTTTGTTGCATTAGATTGATAAAATATAATTACCATAAACATTTTAAAACAATATCTCAAAATTTGAGAAACTTTGGTTTCAACATCCATTTTATCTTTAAGCAGTTCTACTCGTTATTATTAATTGATTTATCACCTCAACCAAGAAATATATCTATAACGAAATTGTATATTGCATTATGAACAGTAATTAAAAAAGAAATATAATGAAACTTGTTACTGATTAGTAGAAAATGAATGCAAAATATTTTATGCACATTTTTAGGGATAATTTTATTGTTACACAGATGCTTTATTTCCTTTTGGACAAAAATTTAACTGCTTTGGAATCAAATTTCTGATTTGACCGAAACAATTTAGCAAAACTCCTTCAATATTTTTATTAATAAGTTGTAGACTGTATATATCTTTTTGTTTTCTAATTTAAAGAATTTTTTTAAAAAAAAATAGGATATAACGAATGGGCAAAGCAAGCTGGGATCACTTAGCTGATCCCAAAATAATCGCAACATGATTTTTGGGGATTAGAGAGTGAGACTGGAGATGTAACCCCCTAATTCCTATAAAAGCATTCCTCAAATGCTCTTAGTGATTTTTTTATATATGCTACTAAGTACGCTACGTTTTCTATATACGTTAACTCAGAAATCACTCATTATAAGAAGTTTTAGAATGGAGAGTTAAATATAGAATTTATTGATCACCATTTCATACAGAGAGTATAAAAGAAATCATAGAATTATTTAATAAAATAAATAAAAGAATAATAAAAAAACATGAAACAATTATTTTAGATCTATCGCTTATTACGTGACATTTATACAAAAATTAGCTTTACTCAAAGAGAATAGATACACTGAAAATAAAGAAGAAAAAAACGTACACGGCAAATTAACTCAAAAGTACATTTTTTGTTGAATTTTATGTTTATACTTTATAGTTTTAAGTTCTTTTAAAACTTTAAAATAAATAAAGATTTTCTATCTCTATTTAATTTGCGCTTATGCTATATTTGTTTATCATAAACAATAAAAGAGACGATTTTATTTCGTATCTGTTTACCTGTATAACATTTTATTTGTTTCAATTAATTTTTCAACTGACACGAACTGCGAGCAATTTAAATTTATATCTGGATTTAAAATTATGAATACAATTTATTTACAATAAATTGGTTCATTTCAATTAAATATTTTTAAAAATATTTCAGCATAAATGTGCAACTATGCACAGATAATGATACTTTTTTTAAAGAAATTCAGAATTTTTTTTATTATGTATAAAGTATGATACAATATAAATACAAATATTTCCATTATTATTTTGCAAGCATATAGAATAATCATTAAATTAAAATGGATACATTAAAAGTGTGTAAACAACCTTAGCTTATTATTTTTCATAATAGCCTTCAATTTAAAAAATGAATAAATCTTAATATCTACACCAATCATTAAAATGAAAATTTATTTCATTTTTATTGTTTTACAATCTTTTAAAAATTAAATGTTGGATATACATTAATTCTGAATGTAAATATTAGCATGTGCTATTTCTAATTACTTTAAACACGAAAGGGGATGAGTATATTTTGTAACTCTTTACTTTTCATCAACTTCACCAAAATGTTCAAATAAATCTAATTACGAACGATTAAAAATTTAACTTCTGAATATGAAATTATCTCTTCCATTTATCTACTCCAAGATCTTCCTTTTGATCATAATATATTCAAAACTCTTTGTTTGTAGGGCGTGGATGAAATGAAAAATGTAGGCACCTTTTCTTAAATTAATTCATTTTATGTAAAACATGTGTTTTTCATTCTCTAACAGACCTTTTCATTATGAAGAATTTTTAGAAATACAGAATACAATTAAGGTGAGTGGTTCTTGGAAACTGTATACAACCAGAAGCTTATCTTTCTTTGAAATCTACAGAAGAGTATCTTTTTTTTCCTTCCTTTTTTGGATAAATTTTATTCCTCTGAGAAAGATAAAAATGTAGCTCACGTTGTCGAGCAGCTTCTAAATTTGTAATGCATTCACGCGTTTCGGTAGTTTTAGTGAAATATCCAGTGAAATATGAGAATACACAGGAAAGTAGGGGGAAAAAATAATGTGCAAGTATGTAAAAAATGTTTAAATAATAAAAAGGGAGTAATCTAGGTTTTTTAAAAAAAATGAGATTGCAAAGAACATAAATATTTTAGTTTTGTTTCAGAGATTGAAATATATACATGTAATGTACAAAGTAGAAAAAGAAACAAATTGTGCTAATTTCTACATTTTCCTCCACCAAATAAATGTATTAAAAGTTGATCTGGAAATAACTATTTTTAAAGAGATAAGACAATTTTGAATTATCTTATTACATGCTTCTAAGGATAAAAACATTATTTTATATTCTATATTTTACTTGCCAAACTAAAATATGATATTAAATTTCTATTTGCTTTCCTACGTTTTTGGATTAATCAAACCATAAAAAATATGTACGGACCAATATGAATTCTTTCTCTGTGTTATTTTCATTATAGCAAACAAAAATGCTAGAAAAATATGCAATAAACAAATAATAGTTTTGTGAAAATTAAATAAAATCAACAAAATATATATAAAATAGGATTTTATAGTAAACATAAAAGGGGAGCATAAACCGAGCACAACATGATATGATTTTAAACAGCATAACTTTTGATCCACATAGCTTTCAAGACAATGTTTTCAATGATAACTTTGTTTCTATAAAAAAACTTTTGAGCAAAATAATAATTATTATTATTATAATATATATATATATATATAT
>JAOUZG010029841.1:542515-581646 GCA_026289955.1 Argiope argentata | reverse complement strand
ATATATGAATTTTTCTTTTAAATTACTTTTTAATAAATGAAATTTTGAAACAGTGTTACTAACGTAAAACGAGTGCAGTATCACTCAAGTCAATAAATAAGCCCCTATCTAATAAAACTATTTTTATCGTTGTAGGCATAATATTAGTAGGGAAATATAAAAATAAATATTATTTTGTATAACATGGACTAAGAAAAAAATAATATATGAATTGTCTACTAATATTAGTTTTAGAAGTATTATTTTTAATATAAATTTAGAAACAAATAAAGTGTTATATCTACGCTTTTTGTACTTAATATTTAGATACTAGCTGATACTGGCTTTCTGTTTTATTTCCTATACTGGATCTTTTAACGTTAAATAATTGTCTAAATGCACGAAAAGGTACCTGATTTTGAACATCTTGGGGATTTCTTTCCTTATGACAACTTTTTTATACTCCTCATAAATTCTTTCATTCCTTCTTGTCTTTTTATTTATTATATATATGTAAACCTCTATTAATATTACTTTTTTGTTTATGTAGCTTTTACAGGAATAAAAAATCAAATTTTATTTGGCATTTGCTTTTGGCAATTAATATATTTTAAAGATTTTTTGTACTTATGTGTTATAATTTAGCTATCAACAAATGTCTCTTTTCGGAGGCTCAGACTGCCTCTTTTGGAAATGACCTTTGACATCTTTGAACCATGAAAAGATGTCTAGAACAATATGAGAGTAAGTCCTCTATATCCACATTATGAAAACATTATTTCTGAAACGATAGATTTTGTATACAGCACAACAATATAAACTGTGAATTTTTGCTGGTATCGAATCTAAGAATCTACAATCATCCGATTACTAAAGAAAAATTCTTGACTAAATAGTCACAGCAATTTATTCGCAACAAAAACCATGCTTATTATACATCTTCTATTATTTGTTCATCTCCTTTTTTTTCATCTCCTTTGATTTCTTCTAGCTTGGCGTTTACACTTCACGATTTAAATTGATTTTTCCCATAATATTCAATCCCCCCCCAAAAAAGGCAATGTCTACGTTTTACGCCAATGATAGCATGTGAACAATCCGACAGAAAGAACTCTTTCTAATGCTGATTAACATATTCGGCTTGATTTTGCATCCATATATTTATATAGTCTATTTTTCTCCAAGAGAAGTCTTCAGTTTTTATATCTACTATAAATCCAAAAGAGTTTGGAGTAATGATTATCATATGATCAAATTGTGCGTATTTGCACAGTCAAAGTTAATTTAACGTCATAAACCCTCGATTCCTATTCTTTTTATGCAGCCTTTTAAATTTGAAATCAAATTCGAATCTAACTTCACAACTGAATACCTCGTTCGTCTTTATATGAAAGATATGCTTTAGTGTCAGAATCATAAAAACCTTTAACTAAAGTACATACTATTGAATATTTACGGAGAAAGTGTCTGTCTATACTAATAGCCTTATGCCGAATGCATATTCTTTCTTTTAAACTTCATAAACATTGCTCTGTGAGTTTTTTTTAGAAATTGAAAGTGCAGAATGTGTTATGAAAGAAAGAAAAATAAAGATTATGATAAAATCCACTATGTATATTTCAATGTATTGTATCAGAACGCTATTTCTTGAACGGCCAAGCACCACGTTCTCGTGCCAGTTAAATTATATTTTTATTCGTTTTAATTATTTCGTTGAATGAGTCACTTCAGTATTGCAAACGTTTCAAAAAACTTTGTTTCTCATTTATTGTTTAAAAAAGTATCCCATTTCCTATTTATTTCATTTCATATAATCACGTGTTCAAAATGACATTTTTCTAAGTTTTATTTGCGGTAGTCATTAACTTATTTTTTTAATCGTAGTTTTTGTAAATTAAATGGCAACGCGTTATTAAAAGCTTATTTTTTGAGATGATCGTGCGGTTAATAATTTTTTTATTTTTTGCCTACAGACTTTTGTTGACCCCAAAACCCCTTATCGCGAAAACAACATCATGTTCTGACATGATAAAAATAGACAAGAAAAAATAAAATACAGAGAAATGCGTCGATATTTATAACCATTAAAATTGCTCACCCGAAAAAATGTTGCTAGTAATTCATTCAGTACGCGACTGACTAGGACTGATATTGGCTTGTTTATTTTCCGGAAATTCGCCAATTCGAGTTCAACCTTGAAAGGATTCTTGGTCGCAAAACCTAGCAAACTCGACGGAGCGGATGAAATTTCAGAAATAAGGTGATAGAGATTTCCCTCCATCTCTAAAAATGAAACTCTGGATTTAGCGAATCATTCCAAACTCTCCATGCCCTTACCCCCCCTCTTCATGAAATTGTTTGTCTCTACTGATTTGATGACGTCCGAAATGGAAGGGGGGAGGGCTTCAAAGCAGATGGAATTCTTTGACAGAGACAGAAATCGATCCGAAGAGTGAGGAAATCTTTATTTGATGAAGTCCGGGATTCCGGCAAGAGAGATCCGGACAGCTGCCGTCACGAGAATAACGAGACAAAAGAGGCATTTCTAAAAACTTAATCTTTTTTACCTTTGACTCATAATGCTTGTCCCCCTCCCCTTCACTCTTTCCACTCCCGGCCAAGAATCTCATCTGTCCTCCTCCCCCACTTCCGTCCGAGAAATTCTATTATTTCAATTTTGTTGATGTTGTTGTTGTTATTTTTGGCGACGTTTTTTTCTTCTTCTTTTCCCGTCTCTCTTTTATCTTAATAACTTCTTTCGATCGCTTCTTTGAAGGTGAGGTGGGAGGGAGAGGGAGGGAGAGTAGAAGATAGCTTTTTTCTACACCTTTCTTTCCTACCTCCCCCTTCAGCTATTCTTCCTGTTTTTCTGGCTTCTCTAAATTGTGAAAATAAAATGTAACGAAAGAAAAGGTACGATGCAGAGGGAAAAAAATTAGACGACAGAGAATTGATGCAAGTCTTTGTTTTTGTGTTTTTCTGGCTCATTTTTTTTCTGTCGCTGCGCGCGTTAAGCCATTCTTGGGGCAATCATCCTTATTCAATAGCAGGCAGTTAATTGCTGACAAGAGAACGAGGGAGTAATCAGAGGAAAGCATGCAGAGTTGTTCCTGTAAGCCGATAAATTAATTGGGTAAAAATGTAAACAGTATCTTCAATAGAGTAATTTAACATTCATGAACAGGGCATGTTATCAAAGCCTCTGCTGTAATATCTTTGTTTTAGCTGCTTATAAATTTCGGTTCTAAGTAGCGTTATTTGAGAATCGATTTTTGTATAAAGTAATTTTCAGAATTGTTTCATAAATACCTCATTTACTGAGATTTTATTTTTCATTAGCACACAATTTTCATTGATTATTTTTATTAAGCATGAAAAAAATTTCTGATGAAGTTATTCTTTATTTATTTTGAATACGACGTATAGAAAAAGCAAAATATCTAAACTCGAGGTTCTGAAGAATATTTACGTTTGAGTTTTACTTAATTAAAAAAAATTGCGTCTTTCTGATATACGATAATTTAAAAACTCTTTGAGCTAGGTGAGTTTAGACCAAATTTGAAAATTTCAGGTAAGTGTTGAGTGAAACCCATTCATAGTTTGTTTCCCAATAAACGAGCTCAATAACTACAAATATAAAAGAGCAAGGTGTATAAAATTTAGTTTATATATTTAACATCCTAAATGTAGATTCTTAACAAATTTTGAACCAAATATGTCACATTGTGATCGTCTATTAGTCTGTACTTTGGCAAGCACATAAGCGCTATAATCACGCGTTGACTACCTCACCCTATTATTATAGAACGCATTGAACTCAAATATAAAAAATTTTCATCCGGTTTTAAATGAAAAGTGTAGTTTTATGTTAATGCTTTGCTCTAATCTATAAAAAAATTACAGAAATAAAAATTCTATTTTCGGATACTTTTAATCGTATACCAGGGATGAATGTCCACAATATTCTACTGTCTGTACTTTCACATGCCTTAAGCGTAATGACTTAATGAAATAATTAAATTGATGAAACGAAATAATTAAATTCAGTAATTCAGTATGAGATCTTGGGACTGTATAGGGTTCTCTCTCTCTCTCTCTCTATATATATATATATATATATATATATATATATATATATATATATATAGAAAAAATTCTAGATTTCTGCCAAACATTTATACAGGATATCCCGCGAGGTATACAGAGCCCAATATTTACATATTTGGGTAGAACATGACGAGTATTTTGATGTATGACTGCGTGGTCTCCGAATAAAGCGGCATAGTCTAATTAAGGTGAGAAGTTGCAGTCATAAAAACTTCAAAAAATGAGAAAAAATTAAAGTGAAAATCAATTTTTATTCAGAAATTCCAATACAACAGATTTTCGAATGGTGAACAAATGGCATGGTGAAATATGGATTAGAATTGCATAACTACTTTCTGAAAAAACATTTTCCAATTTTCTTGATCTCAGTTTCAATTGCTACTCTCAAGTCATCCAATGCTGAAGGCTACTTGAGATATACTACGTTTATAAGACGTCGCCATAAAAAAGTCACTCGGATTAATATCTTGCCATTAAGGTGGCCACTCTATAAAATTTCCTGTTCTCATAACGGATTCCAACCCTATTAGTATATCGTGAGAATGCCCTATTAAAGGATCAAAGTTTCGTTGAGTGGGGTGAGGTTTAACACCATCTTACATAAACCAATAATGGTTTCTTATTTATACCGTGGGAGAACGGGACGAAACCGAAGTCAACAAGTCAGATATAGCTTCAATGGTGACACTTTCGATAAAAAAAAGTCCGATGAAGTTTTCGGCAGATAACGCTCATCAATTTGGGAGCCTAAGTGGGTGCAATAGCTGAAATATTGCAAAGTGAACATTTTCAGTGACCCAGAAACTCCAAATCTATTTGTTAATATATCCTTGGAGTTGGAAATGCGCCACCTCACTGAACTAGATTCGATTAAAAACAATTTCACCACATTCAACATTATTAATCATCATGTTTTCAAACTCAAACCTTCTTAAACCATCCAAATCGATCGGTACTGATGGATTTGAACTACGTAAGAAAACAAAGCCGCGAGAGAATTTAAATATTCACTTACAGGCGCATTTTTCCACTCATTGGTTGACACAAAATTCTGTAGTCATTTACGAACTGTCAGATTCGTTACTAACGTTCTTCATGTAATTAGACAATGACACTTTAATCGGGGACCTTCCAAATTGCATATCAAAATACTCGTCTTGATATATTCTATTCGAATCAGACGCTATATAATTTTTGGGACATCCTGTATTTCATAATTACTTTTCACTAATTCCATGCAAGGAATTTGTGACCTTACAAAAGCTTCACAATTTTATTTCGTAGGTTGTGAGATGTGTATAAGACCTTTCTTGGAAAATATGCCAGAAAGCATATGTGGGATAGCCGGTTAATACTTGAAATGTAGGCTCCCCTTTCAATAATGAGTACTTCATTTGCTTAATATTTCATAAATGATAATTTTGAATAAAATGGTCATTATTTTATTTTTTTGCTACCGTAAAAATGCTGTGGCTATTCTAAATACATATAATATGTAAAAAAAATTGAAAATTTGATATTTATTAAGTATTTTTTATCTCGTCATAAATGTTTATAGTTTCATAAAAGTAAATGTTAGATAATTGCATTAAGAAAATATATCAAATTTTACTCATCTTTTTTTATAATCCAGTTATTGCTTTCACTAACAAGCAGATGGATCGATAGTCAACCTTTGAGGGATAGAGATAAAACCTGGATGCAGAATTAAGCTTTTCTTAAGGAAACAATGTTTGAATTTTTAATAACGTCCTTGTTGCCTTTTTGAATTGGAGTTACACACAAGTATGGGAGGATTTCTTTTTAATAAACTTCGACCTAAAATGGTAAGAAATCCTAGAATTGTAGCATATGTTAGTTTAAATGTTAAAAGTGTTGTAAGACTGAAAAATATAAATACACCAATGAAGTTTTAAATAATACATGATTTCAAAGAAATTGATATAAATTCTTCTTAAGTTTTCTAAAAAATGCAATGAAAAATTATTTTTATAACACAATTTTATTAATGTACTGAAGTCTATATTGCAAGATATTTTTTAACGATCTATACTTAATTTATAATCAATTATTATAAAAATTATAAAATTAAAAAAAAATTTGTATTCGTACATCGGTGCATATTCACACATATAACAGATAGAACAAAGAACAACCATTCCCTGGCCGGGAATCGAATCCGGGACGCCCAGATCACGAGGAAGATGCGTTTCTTATGTACCAGGAAGCATACTCAGTAAGTTTAAATATTAAAACTGAAAATTTGAAAATTGGCATTATCGATGAAAATACTCTTGCCCTCCCCCCATTTACATACTCAAGTATATCAGCTTGTAAGCAAATTAACAGTTAAAAATTTATTTTTTTACCAATATAAAACAAGTTAAAATAAACATAAGAGTATATATAAATATATTGGCTTTTACTTGATTATATCATGCCACAAAGAAATTCTACCTCATAACAGAAGAATAATTTAGCGTAACAAACATTTAAATTCTCCTTGGAAATTACATAAAAGGGGATCGTTCTCTCCTGAAAAAAAAAGGTACATTATGCAACACTATTTTCAAAATTTAAGAAAACATATCTGAGAGTTTTACAATCAAAGACTATTTTAAAAGAGAAAAAAATACACAAAATCTCTACACAATTGTAATAGGATGATTGTAACTCCAAAGTAAATGAGTGATGGCATCAAAGCACTAAAAAGTTGGTAGAAAACAAAGTTTGTTTGGGAAGTTTATTGGATTTTCATTTTCTCTCCGATGTTGTTGTTAGTTTGTTCATTTAATTATCAAACCCTATGTTAAGTGAAGCTGTTAAAATACTTTTCATACTTCGATAAATCTAAAAAAAATATTTTTAAATGATTGTATAAATATTAAAATTAGTAATATTAATTGATTCCCCAAATTTAGATCTCTGGGACAAATTTCGGGTCCAATCAAGTCTAATAAGCATCCAAAATATTTAATCATTTCCGTGATCTCTGGAAATAAAAAACTGGACATTTGAAGTTTTCATGGGTTTAATCCAGACATACAAGTTTTTTACTAAACCGAGAAGATAATTTTATCAAGAAGAATGTGGGAATTCCAAAGAATTCCTTCTTTTTAGTTCAGTTAAATATTGTGTGTAGTCCTTACTTACTTATGATGGAATTATTAGAATTTATATCATTTTTGCCAGAATCAATCTTCTTTTATTTAAAATATATTAAAAAAAGAAAAAAAATTACTTATAGTTATTATTTTTTCAATGGAAGATTATCGAATTAAAATATTCAGGAAATAAGATGATATTCAGAAACCATCTCATCATTCAAACCTGATTAAAATGTACACCACTGTATACACAGTGTTATTTGCTGCAAATGTTATGTTCGTCTAACAAATCAATCAATCGAGAAGATTAATTATTTCGTGACATTTCACGCTTGCCAAATAAACGTCATTCATTGATGATTTCGATCAGATTAAGCTGCGAAGTTTCAGATCATCCAGAGCCTTAGTGATTTCAAATTAACATTTGGATCTGATCACGTCTGTAATTATGGTAAGTTTGGATCCGAATTCCGTAGATGATATATTTCATCAAATTAGTCTCACCATCTAATTAGATGTCTTGATAAATTACTGAATTATATTCCGAAATTGTTGTATACGTAAATTGAAATATATTCAATTTTAACCCTTTGCTCTCTGAAAAATAATTAGATGCAAAATTATTCACCTAATACAAAGATTTGTTTATTGCTAGGAAAAGTAAATATACATAATTCTTTTAAGTTGAATTTCTTTGAAAAATTAATCTACATCTCTTAACCCTTATCTAGGCATTTTTAACAATTAAATTTGAAAAATAAGTAAATAAAACGTCAAAATGATGCACCATCTAGAGTGATGAGTCAGAGGCACCATCGGAGGGCAATGGGTTAATGTGTGGATATATTTTGCCTTCGGCAAATCACTTCAGATTGTAAACAAAAAAAAATAATTAAAATCATGGTACATTAATTCAGTTTATATGTTTATTATCAAAAATTTAATTGGATAATATCACGTTTACCCCTTTGCACTTTATTGCCTTATAGCAAGCACCATTCAAAACGGGGCGCCATTTTCACATTTTATTTATTAATTTTAATTGCTTAAATTACCTACAGAATTGTAAAAAAGATGCAGAAACATTTTAGCAGGGAAATTCAGCCGATGCATGAATTTATTTTTGGTCTAATAAAAAGTACATGTATGAAGTGAATAATTATGCATTGAATTAATTTTCCGAAGGTAAAGGGTTAATAACTTTAAGGGAAAGAGTATTACTTGGGAATGAAGAAAAGGAATTACTCATTATCTTTCAATTAGAATGCCCTCAGTTTCTAAAAATAAGTATGTTAAATCATTATGATTTTTTTTTCAATATTCTTCGTGAACAAATGCTTAAAATTTGATTTTTTTAGTTGTAATGAATTTTGAGTCAACATGAATGATTTTAGGTGTCCAGAAAATTAAGAATTCTTGGATAATTTAAATTATTCTCTGGTATGATTTTCTTAATAATCGGATATAAATTTTAAAGCAACTCATATTTTGTGTATGCATACCGCAATGTTTCTTTAAAACTTTAAGAATTTTAAATTTAATAATTTTTACAGAAATTGAAGGAATTCTAACTAAACTATGCAAATTATATTATTTGAATTAAATATATACATTTTTATATATACTTATTTTAGCCCTTCATGGCAATGAAAATAAGTAATAGTTTACATATCTCGGCTAAAATACATTCAGTTTCTATAAATAGTATTCATCTGTTTTAATATTCTGCGAAAATAAATGCATATAATTTTATTTTCTATGGTAATAAATTTACGATTTAAGCAAATGTGAGTAGTTTTATGTATGAAGAATTCTAAGATGCTTTAAAATTATTTAGATGCAGAATTTTCCCTTATATATCATGTATAAATTATGTCGTAGTAAATCTTTTGAGTTTACACGCTTCGTGGGTTTCTAGAAATTTTATAATTTCAAGTTAAAATTGAAATTTAACGATCTCTTAAGTATATGGGTTTATATATTTTATAATAAGTAAATATAAGCATATAAATATTTAGCATAGATTTTAATATTTCATATGTTATGATTACTATTAAAAATTGAGTTTTCAATGATTGATATTGTTACGGGACTTCAATTTCACTAAATCTCTAAAGTCACCGAGTTCACTTGCAGTGCGTGTACAGTGTGAAAATAATCTACAAACTTCAACATTGAGCGACGACTTTTATTAAACCAAAAGACAAGAATACGTAGGCAAAAAATTCACAGCGGAGACGCTGTCAGGCACAGAAGCACTTTAATAGAGGTTGAAAATTCTGTTTTTAAATAAACTAATTATAAAGATGCGATCAATTTAAAATTTTATTGAATTATTTTTATAGTTAAATATTTTCTGAAAATATCCATCTAATCAAAAGCATTTATGAATGAAATCTCATCATTAAAACTATTGAATACAAAAATGATGTGTTCAATTTCCTCTTTTTATAATAATTATACAATTGAATGTAATACACAGTTCTTAAAAAGATTTGGCAATTTTGTAAATTTTTCAAAAAATACAAGCGATATGCCCACATATTTTATGAATTTTGATATTTTATAATGTCAACCTAGCTCTCCTACAAAATAAAGTTTTGTTATATCAGAATTGAATATTTTTATATCAAATATTCAATATCAAAATATTCTTATTCAAAATTCATAAAAGTGTTGAATTTCAGATATTTATGCATTTAGTTTCTGATGTTATGAAATAAGATCATTTTTTTCTAATGAATAAAATATTATTGGAAGAATTTGTTTCCGAAAGAGTTCTGAAAGCCCATGACCCATCTAAAATATGGAGATGTAGTTTTTTAAAAATCATATAATTCTTCAAATGTTCAGAATTCCATAAAATTTAACTGAGAATTTAGTGTTCTGAAGATAAATCTTTTAAAAATGAAAAATTGAGGAATAGCAGTTAATTAACTCGGTTTATTGGAAAAAACTTGTTCACACGCTTTAGTTCCATTCTACCAATTTTGTGAAGATACGATAATAAATTAAAAAAAATATTGAAGCGTTCCTTTTTTGTTGTTGTTGACCATTACATTACTGATGAATAGAATATAGATTCACAAACAATTATTTTATTTAAGAATATTTCATTATTGTAAAGAATTTCTTGAAATTTAAGTAAAAAGATTAAAATATAGTTAAGTAAAAAGATTAAAATAGTTCCAGTATTTAATTATATTTGATATTTTTTCCACAAAACCCCAAATTCAGTTAACTGCATTATTCTCTGAATTAATTTAACCGTATTTAATAGATCCAATTCATTGCCTTTGTTTTAATTTTGCAATCTAACTGATCATGTGGGCTAAGCAAGGCAATGAATAAAAACAAATAAATGTAATGTCTTGATAATCACTATCAGCAAATAAATATATTCATTGGAATAAAATCTAATATAAGATTTGTTTTAGGCATTTAATTAATTGCGTATTTTGGTTGATATATTTTGTGTCAAAGAAATAGAAAAGGTACATAAATATCCCCATTTCATGAGATAAAAACAAAATACATCTTTGTTGTTCATCTTAAAGGAAAATTAACAGTTGAATGCAGTTAACAGCAAATTAACGGTTTATTTATTTTTAATAAATATATTAATTATTTTTTAATAAATTTAACGATAATTTTTTAAAAAATTCAACACGATTTAAGTGTTTAGAGTGAACGATATTTATTTTACCGTTGACTCCTGTTTACGGATTTAAAACAGGTATATACATTCACTACAAGCCAAACTCAGACACCGTAGAAAAAAATAATTTTTCTACCTAACAATTTTAACTAAAAGGAATTAGAAAAGGGTGAAATGGTTATTTAAACAATGAATTTATTTTAAAGCTAAAAGAATTTATTTTAAAATGAATTTATTTTAAGCAAACCCTTATGGTTAAAGTTATTATTGTTCAGGGGAATTTCTTAATTGTTTTATAACCAATTACTGAGGAATTAATTATTAATTAAATCAAAATACTAAGACAAAGGAGTAAAACGAACATTGAATGAGGAAAATTGATTATTAAGCATGATGTTGAAGATGGAAAGTATGTTCCAGAAATATCTGAGATTGACCATAGTTGTCATTCAATGGTCAATGACATCATAAAAAACTTAAAAACTAATAAGTGAAAAGTAAGCTTGAGACAACCCATAATATGATTTTTAAAGGTAGATTATTCAGATTTAATCAGAAAAATAAAAACAACGCGCTCCTTCAAACACCAAACCTATTTATTATATCTGAAAAGGAATTAGTGTAAAAAAGATTTTTATTTCTTGGAAATGTCTTTTTTTTTATTTGTGTAAATTCGACATATTTGGATCCGATGATAAGGTTTATGTCTGGAGAAAATCAAAAGAGGAATTTAACATAAATTTTTTTTTAAAGATATTGTAAATTTAGTAGGTGAATCAGCAATAATGAGGGGCTCGTTTGCCCCAGAAACCCTGACTTTTATAGATGAGAGAAGAGATCAGGAAGTGTACCTTTTAAACAATTTAAAATAGCGTATGCTGAAACTTTTCTTGGCAATAACTGCCGATTTCTTCAGGACAATGATCTGGAAACAAAAAGCTTATCAAATTCCAACCTGGTCTCTATATAATTGTAGCAACGTCATGGGCACTCCACCCAAATCCCTGATATAAATTTCATCAAAAATTTATTTGAATACTTTACGGAAAAAGTTTGGAAACACGCCATTTCCGGTAAAGATGAATTGAAAAGAGTATTGTTGCAAGAAAAGAAAATACTGAAAACTTTGTGCGATCTACGCTCTAAACGTCTTAAAATTATTATAAAAAACAAGGACTTATATACAAAATAATAATTCATTTGAAATATTAATTATTAATCTTCTTATTTTTCTGACTTTGACTTGTGTATTATTTTTTATTTAGTCTTGTTTTTTGCCATAATTTCTAGTTAAAATGAATTGATTTATAATTTTTGTTAGATTTGAATAAATATAATAAACATATTAATAGAGTAAATTTGCAATTATATTGCAAGAATTACATAGTATAATTCTTGAAAATTCCTTTGACTATGTTTCTTATTTTTAGTTTGCAAAATTTGACTGTATTAATATCTTTTCTTTGATATCAGTTTTTGAAAGCCTCATGACAAACGTAGTTTAAAATAGTTTAAAAATTGTGCGATTAATTATCAGTGATTATTATATTTCGTATTTCTATAGAAAGTCATAATGAACATTTATGACGATGTTGAATTTTAACTTTCATTTTTTTTATTTCGTTGCATTTTTTTTCGTGTAATAGATACAAATAAAATATGGATATTCCTTTAGGATCAATTTGTATTTTGATATAATAGCAGCTAAGAAACTCAGCAATGAATTTCTATTCACTGCATTGTATATCTTAAAGTATCCCATTATGAATACACAACAAAATAAATCCAATAAGGCGTTCACAAATTGTCGAAATGCACGGAACTTTGGAACGCTGGCATCGAACAAAATAAGAACGCCTCCTCCACTCACTATTTCCCGAAGCCAAAAGACACACATTCACGCCAAATTCTGTCTGCAACATTTGCTTGCCTTTCCTAATGCCCCATTCGAATGCAAATTCTCTCGCCACGCGTCTCGAATGTCCGATTGTCCACAGTTACAGCTGACAAAGACCTGACTATCCCCTCCCCTCCAGCTGTACCACGCACCGAATGGTACAAAGTGGGCATGAAAAGAGTATTCGCAGCGGACAGTTAACACAAAGGGCGGGGTATTCTATAAAATCACGAACCGGCTTTGGATATGGACCCCATTCAAAGGTTTGCAACTCGCCGGCAGAATGGACGGTGGACAGGAAGATTGGAGATTCTGACACGCAATAAAATTCAATGCTAATTTCCTAATGAGTGGTTTGTATCTAGTTAGGACGAGATGAGAGATTTAACGTCCAAGCTGGATTTATACGAGCAGGCATTCAATAATTTTACAGTATAAAGCTTTAGACATGTCAATCGTTCTTGAGAATATCGATTAATTGGTTTCGTAGTTCTCTATCGAGTGATACAGCTGTTGATTAATAGCACAATGCATTTTCTAAATACGCTATCGCTAAGTATCCTGAATTACTTGTAATACACCCAATTTCACATAGAATAATATTTTTTTAAAAATTAAGACAATTACTACTTAGGTTAACAAAGAAATACATTTTAGTTACTTTTTATTAGTTGATTAACAAATAATAAAAATAATTTATCGAAAAATGATTGATTTTCGCAAGATATCTAATTCGCATTCTTCGCGTTCACGGGAAAAATATTGAAATGATTTTACCAATTGAGCTGCATACTGTTCCATTCTCATTAAATACCTCTAAAACTCTATTTAAAGTATTAATGATTAATTAAATATTAATTTATTTTCGCAAGAATTGAACTCGTATTCTTCACCTTCCAGTGGAAATACTGAAACACTAGTATTTTATCAACTGAGCTACTGCCTGTTGATTTCAGTTTTCATTAGACTGCTAAAACTCTATATAAAGTATTAAAAATTAATTAAGTTTTACTAATGAATTAATAGCTGTAGAAACCTTATTAACATAAAGTTTGCCGGCTTTCTGGAACAGAGGTAGCGTGTCTTCCTCGTGTTCTGGGAGTCCCGGGATCGAGCATGGCTGTTTTTCTGTGTGCTGTCAATGAGATTTGCGACTGTGCCCTCCCCCTGTAAAAAGGGGTTGCAGAAGCAAATGTGGTGAGTGTGTTGCTAAGTCGTACTCTTGGCAATATATGGCGCTACTTCAAACAAGAAACGCTCCTTTCGGCTTAAATCTGCTGCTGTATCAGCAGGGGGCTTGTACATAGGGAAGTGCCATAAGTAACAGCAACATCAAATATTATCCACTATAAGTTAAAAAAATGTATTTGAATTTGAGTGGATGAATATAAAGTACTTTATTAATGATCGAAAATTTGAACAAGGTATATAAATATATATAGGGGAAGTGTGAACTAATAATATGAATTGAAAAAAAAACTTGTTACTTTCTCATATGTAAAATATACAATGAGAAATCACTGTAATCAAAAAAAAAAAAAAAAGAAAAGAAAAGAAAGAAAAATCGAACTCAAGATTTTGAGGAATCTCCAAATTTAGAACAAACATTTACTTTCTCATAATACAGAGAAAGTAGAGTAAGACATTCGAAGTCGAGATTCTCGTAAATCTCCACGTTTTAGACCTCCCTAAGATCGAAAAACACATTTTTAGAATATATAAGTGCGTCTTTGCTAAAAAAAAATTGAAATACTTTGGTCTAGATAAATGAAATTTAGTATAATATAACAAATACCAGTTCTATGTGAATTTGAGTAAAATCTGTTTAGATGAAGTTCGTCTAGTTGTTTGTTCGAATATAAGCAAAAACAATAACCACTTAGCTAAGTGAGCTAGATAGATAAGATTCAGTGAAAAGATTTAACATCTATAGTGGGGACATCGATCATATTTTGAGCCAAATCGAACAAAGATATGATTGTTTGTTTCCCTTTTTTGGCTTTTCTATACTTTTAGAAATAGGTGAATGTGATTATTCAAAAGTGCAATGAATTAAATATATCCAATTTTATATGGGATTTTATAACTACAAATGTGTCAAATTTTTGTCCCAATCGGTTGAGAAAATGCATATAAATTAAATTTAGATGCATTTAAGTTATGCCAAGAAATAATGGCCAAAAAGAGGAAGATCGCCAAGAATGATACGATGAATTCAATAAAAATGATAAGTTCTTGCCAAAAGTTAAGTTTACGCCATTGTCATGCAAGGCATTATTTGGGATAACACATTTATCTGAGAGTATAGAAAAAAGTTGTGGAGGGACCCAAAGCACTGATTGGAAATTTGTTTATTTTCCTAAATTTTAATACGATATTTTTTTAAAAAAATGTATTGGAATATGTAAAATTTACTAAATGGTCTCTACTCCAAATTTTTAAATTTCTATCAAATTTAAAATAGAATCAGTCCACAACTATCAAATTATTGAGGAAGAAAATAACTATAAAACATAACTAGATGGTTGAAATTTAGTACTCATGTGAAGCTGCATCAAAGTTTGGAAGAAATTCTGACAAAGAGTTGACAATCCGTCTGTTATTATGGATGCATTTAAATGCAATAAATCATAAACGCAGTGACATAGATAAATTAAATTCGGTATGTGATATTATCTCTAAAAGTTAGTTTTTAGATGTCATATTTTAATTTCATTCTGCCTAGAAGTTTAAAAGGCATATTTGGTTTTGAATTAACTAAATTTTATTCAAAAGTTGTTGTTATTATAATGTTTTCATAACAATCATTATACAACAAGAGTCTGCAAATGATGTATTTTGCACTATGGGTATTAGGCGACTAAAGTGATAAAGGTTGCACTATGATAAGAGAGAAAACATTTCAATGATCGGAAAAGATAGTTTCTGTTAAACTTCGGATTTTTTCACCTCCGTTGAAAAGTTATTTTTTATCTGCTAAATCCAGTTTTTTCACTGTATTAGAAACTATTAAATACTGTACTGTATTAGAAAACTTTGATGTTTCAAAATTGTAACTTTGTTTTTCTGAAGAAATTATACATTAAAGATATCTTTTTAATTAATATTTCTACACCCAAAATACACTTCCATAAAATGCATACATCAAATAATCAGAACATAATAGTGTTACTGATCACCGGTTTCGTTTATAGTGAATGCTTAATGGGAAGATCAACAGCAGGCTTCAGTAGAAAACAACAACGATGTTTATTTGACACGAAGACACTCATACAAAAGATGATTAATTCACAAGCGGCAAATATTTCTAGCCGAGACGAACGCATAGCAACACACTACAACAGACAAAGTGGCTAGACAGTAATTTAGCAGAATAGGGGTTCCACGGAGCTTCTCTCTCTAAACGGCTTAAATTCTCACTATCGTTTCGCTTTAGCTGCCGACTCTCTACCACTAGATTGACTAATCTACACACGATACGTCTCTGCTTCCACAGTAGACGACAGGATTTGGTGCACAGTTCAGCTCAGCTCTCTCTTGAACTCCGCACAACCCTGGAACTCCAATGTTGCTTCGCTATCCTGACGGAGACTCCTTACTTGTCTTCTACTACAACTTTGTTGCAAGTTCAATTCAATTCTGCAGCTTGAAACTGCCGGCCTCTTATAGATCCAGGGCGGCGAGCATAGAATAGTCTGAGCCAATCAGGGCGCATTCCAGTCTCTATTGGATGGATCGGTAAAATTCTTGAAGTTTTCAGCATTATTTATTTTGTCGCCAAACTTATCGTGAGCTCGCCAAACTGTCTCCAATTCTGAGATCATTGACACGACACCCGATTAACACCCAAAGGGTTGACCATAAAATGGTCTTTCTTACGTTGACACCTTTCGTACTGGGAAGGAAAATTGCAGATTTGTAACAATATTTTTGTGAATTGATTCAATTTATTTCAGATTTTCTCTTTTTGAAATCCTTTAAAAGATCTCTCCCCTTTTTAGTAGAGAGAAATTTAGAGTTCCCAAAAAAGTATGCTGCATCTAATTTTTTACACATCAAGATGAGCATTTTTATATGTAACATGTGAAACCCACGGATATAGCGTCAAAGACTAATTACACTAAGAATGTTAATTATGAATTCGATAGATATAGCGTCAAAGACTAATTACACTAAGAATGTTAATTATGAATTCGACACCAAATTCTAAAGAATATGGCACTGCAAAACCTGGAATCTTCCCTAGATATCTCCAATTTAAACAAGTATGAACTTTCCTGTTTCAAGACATGTTAAATTAACTGAACCACGAATAATGATAAAACAAATATTAACAGATTTCCTCTTCCAATTTATTTCGATCAATCGACTGGACATATGTATTTTTCTACATTCCAACCTCAACCAACAAATCGATCCAAGAAACATCCCCCTTGCCTTTCGAACATTTTAAGACGGTAGACAAATAATTGAACGACCATCCTTTCATTTCATAATCTTAAATTTTGGAAACAGTATAATTAAGTGAAAGATTGCACTATTCGAATGATTATGAGCTCACAAAGGGAAGGCCTCGGAAAACCGTAACTTAATTAAATTCGTTGCCTTAGAAATGGAGAAGGGGGGCTTGCTTTTCCGGATAAAATTTATCAACAGGGGGGGGGGTTTGGAGTAGGAGGGGGGAGACTGGAGAAACCCTGAATTAAGGCTCTGAGGAATCAACTGTTAAGATCCTAGTTAAGTATCACATTTAAGCAGGCACTCGGGATTGCTATAATAATAGGGTTACTTAAAATCTGAGCTGTAATTACTCATATATGAATGATCGCAGCCTTTGATACCCGATGGTTTTGTTTAACTTCTCTTTCCCGTGATGAGTGGCTTGGGTTTTTAGAAGATAGTGTGTGAATTTTAATTTTCTTACTTTCAGTGCGTTTTGATTTTTGTAAAGGAAATTCAGAAGAAACCTTAAATATTAGAGTGTCCCAAAAGTTTATTTCTCACCGTGCTACGAAATACCTTATCTGGCTCTGCTTGTGCAAATATACATGTCTCTTTATTATTCATCTACGTCATCGATTTCAGTAGTGTCAGATCACTTTTAATGTACGTTTCGTTTTGCCACAAGCTATTTTAAGAGTTTCATTCAAAGAGTTAAACATGGGTAGCGAGCGGCGACATTTACGGCATTAAAGAGGTTTGCCACTTGAGACAAAACTTGGATTTTATATGAAAATGTGCACTGAAAACATAATTGGTGCAAGGACTATACTTCAATTATTGCGAAGCCAAGAGTAGACCCGATTGAAGTTCTTCTGTTCTTTTGGTGGTATTGGAAATGCTTAGATTTTTTATGAGTTCATTCCTCAAGGTTAAACAATAAATTCTAAGAAATTTTGTCATCAACTGGAGGAAATGAAAGCTTCATAGCCATAATTAATGAAACGACAAGGTGTTGTTTTTCATCATGTTTTAACGTGAGAGCACATATTGCATTAGTCTTAAGAGAGAAGCTCTTACAGCTTGATTGGGATGTTTTGAGTCTTCTGCTTACTCTCCAGATCTCACTCCATCTGATTATTACTTCGTTCTGCCCTTAAAAAATTCTCTTCGCGCGTTTTAATAGCATCAGCGAAATAAAAACACACTTCGAGGATTCTTTTCTTGTCCGAAACTCAACAATTTTTTTTAAAAAAAAGGATTGATGAGGCTTCCTGAGACGGAAAAAAGTAATAGAGTGATGGGGTTCGTATATAACAAAATAAATAATATCTTAAATAGTATATACTGTATATTCGTTTCATATTAGAAATAGGAGAGAATCTTATGGGAAACCCTAATAGAAAAAAATATAAGTTAATGATTATAAAAAGGGTATTCCCGACTAGTACTCAAATTTGATTCAGTCATAATCCTTTTAGAAACAAACTTACTTTGCGCGTGTAGTTTCAGTCTTTTCAAATATCCTTCAACACATTTACTTCCCAAATTATTGCCTTAGCAAGCATTAAAGATTTACTTTACTCACGTCGTCGAGGAGGTATACATTCTTTTAATTTTCTCATAATGGAAAATTTCTGTTTATTTTCTGTTGGAGGCTTCACTGTTAATCAGTCCATAATGCAACTTACGACCTTCAATTTGTTAAGTACTTTAACTCCCCAACCTTTGAGCCCCTGCACATGAGGGCATCAAATTATATCTTCTTAAACGTCGCAGCTATAATTAAATTATTCGAAGACGTTTATAATTTGATACACAATTTACGCATAATTCCTAAAACATCTGTAGTGTTCTGTAGACTCTTAGTTGAATTAGTAGGACAGAAGATTATCAAAATGGAAGACGGCGCTTAATTAGAAAGCAGAGAAAACAAAACACTTAAGGTGCAACGGACGATTAATTTCAGACAGATTAACAAAAATTTAATCAAAGACGTAATTTTATTTGTGCAATAAATTTATTTTTGAGGTCGATATTTCTCCTATTTTCTCCTATATGGTATCCTTTCCCTATAAATGAAGGGATGTTGTTGAACCAAAAGGTGTATTTACCTTAAATAAACCTTACAAGAATTGTACAACTTTTATGAGTTTAGCTCATTCTAGATTATCTGTTATCCTTTTAAAATAATCCTATATCTGATTGTAGCAGATTAACAAATATAAGTTGTATTAGAAAATATGGACATATGCAGAAGGTTTAAGAAATAAAAAATAAAATTATTATTTATTGTATATTTCAGAAACATGGAACAGCAATAAGATATCAGTACAACATTAAAACAATACCATTAGTGTTATTTTTTGTGTGAACAGGATATTCGCCATTCATAATGTTCACAAATATTCAAATCAAAATTCATCATTAAAACTGAAGAAAAGTGAATAAACATCCACAACAGAAAAAAATATTAAAATGAAATCTGCTATGCATGTTTCAATGTATCATGTGAGAACTTAATTTTTTTGAACTGTCGAGCACCACGTGCTCGTGAAAGTTAAGTTATATATTTTTTCCTTTTATTTATTTCATTGAATGAGTCACTTTAGTATTGCAAACGACCCCAAAAAAATTTGTCGCCTTTATTGTTTAAAAAAAATATCACATTTCCCATTTATTTCATTCCATATAATCACATGCTCAAAATGACATTTTTCTACGTTTTATTGGCTGTAGTCATTAACTTCTATTTTTTTTATCAGACCTTTTATACATGCAATGGTAACACATTATTAAAGCTGATTATTTGAGATGCTTGTACAGAAAATAAAATTTTTATTTTTCGCTTACGGGTTTTTGCTGTCGTTAAAAGCCTCATCCCCAAAACAACATCAAGCTCTGACATGATAATAAATAGGAAATATGATATTTTTTTAAACAATAAATGAAAGGCAGAGTTTTTTCAATCGTTTGCAATAAGTGACTCATTCAATGAAACAATGAATGAAAATATAATTGAACTTGCACGAGCACGTGGTGCTTTATCATTCAAGAAAAGGCTCCTAACGCCTGCCATTATTATTTATTGAAGATAATGACATTTTGATTTAAGGATATTATAAAAATGGAAATGCTTTAAATTATTAATAAGTGCATAAAATAGATGCATTTTTACATTTTAAAATTAAAGAAATTAATTTGAATACTAATGTTATAAAAAAATCGGCATTTTTCTATGGTGGTACGTCTTGAACTGGGATCAAATGTCTTTCTTCTTCTAACATTGCCTTGGTTTATTGCACCATACGGTGCAATTTCTTTAACTACTGCATTATCACTTTTACTTTGTTTATTAAAGAAATAATCAACACAGTTCAAAAACTTTCGATTCAAATGCTTTATTATAACAAAGAATATGGGATACTAGACTTTAAATCTTAATTTTACTAAAATATATAAATTTAGATACTTTACGATGACATCCAGTACCATTTAACTATAGATGAAATTTATCAATGAATTCGTCAACGTAACGCATGGAGTTTAAAATTTCGAAAAATATTTTTCTTCTCATTTTGCAGAATTCTAGAGACAAATAAGGAGTTAAAAGTTTCATTAAATTTCCTTAAATATATATTTTTCAATCTCTGAAATAATAATACTAGAATGCAACTCATTACTGATCAATCTCAATCGGAAAGTAGAATTTACAATATACATAAGCCCTAATGAATTACAGCATCCCGTTTCTCATTGGCTAAAATAATCATGTCAAGTATTGTATTCTGCCTTGTGGTATGACCTAACCATCGCTGTTCAAAATGAATGAATGTTTCGTGAAGAAGCACCCTTCCTCCTTTCCCCCTCCCCTTTTCGATTGTAGAATCCATGACTACATTTGGAAACCGACTTCATAAAATAATAATTTGCAATGATGTACAGTCAGAGCCAATTTAATGCGGATAATAACTAATCCGATCGTAACTGTAACTGACAAGCTTAGAGATAGGTAAGCATCGGAAATGTACAATTTAGATTTGCGATCTATATATAATACATATCCTCTTCAACTGATAATTAGAAGTACCATAATTCAATGTAAATAGTTGGCTCTTCAGAAATAGATTTTGATCAATATAAGTTTCGAATGTTGAACTGATTCTCGAAGTTTTGGTTTAAAAAAATTTCAATCAATATCAAATTCCAAATTCAATTAATATATTTTTAATATGAAATGTATTTAATATTATTAGGAAATATCATTATTCCCGATTTTTATTTTTTTAAAATTCTTTTGGTGTTTTTTTTAAATTTAAGTTCGAAATTTAAATATGTTATTGAATTAGGCATGTTTTATCTTATATGATAATATTCAGAGGTTGAATTCTTTAAATAAAATTTTGTCATTACGTAAGAAAAAAATACAATAATAAATACCTAATATTTATAAAAGTGAAAATGAAATTCCAGATACAAAATTAATCTCCATTGTAAATATTTTTATTTTTTCGTATGTGAAGTATGCAAAAAGAAAATATTCTAATCATCAAATACTTCGACCAAGAAATTTCAGCGAATATATTTTCTTCTAATATTCCTGTGTTCGAATCATTCGGATTTGGAATTATATCAGAATTCAAAAACTTACAGAATCAGATGGATGAAGTTCGCTGATCAGATTTGGTACACAGATCAAGCATTAATAGAATAGACCCATGTCATTTTTTTTGAAATAAAGATTAAAATGAAATCTGATGCTCATATTTCAATGTATCATGGCCAAGTACCACGTTCTCGTGCAAGTTTAATTATATTTTTATTCATTTTAATTCTTTCATTGAATGAGTCCCTTTATTATTGCAAACGATCCAAAACACTTCGTCTCGCATTTATTGTTTTTAAAAAATATCGCATTTCCTATTTATTTCATTTCATATAATTATGTGCGCAACATGACATTTTTCTAGGTTTTGTTTGTTATAATCATTAACTTATTTTTTTGTAAATGCAATGGCAACGCGTTATCAAATGGGGATATTTTTTGAGATGCTCGTGTAGATAATAAGATTTTTATTTTTCACCAACGTATTTTTGTTTAAGCCAAAAACCTCATAACAAAAACATCATGTGTCTGACATGATAATAAATTTGAAGGGTTGAATGTCTATATGTTTATAGTTTTGCATGTATGTAAATTCAGTACTTAAAGAATTTTTGAATGTAAGCTGGTAATTAGAATTAGAATTCTGTCTAACCTTGGTTTCCATGCCGTGAATAAAATTACAATGCATGCCATTCGGGCGTGCAAGCAAAATGTTAAAATCCATTATTAGGGAGGCATAAGTTGGATTATTTTAACCTATTATGCATATTGAAGTTAAAATAAGGCCAATTAAATCTATTTGAAAAATCAAATTTATTTAAAAAATTTGATTGTGATAATACATTATTTGTTTTCCACTATTTGAACCCTCCAACGTTCACCCATAATTGATATGAAAAATCTCTTCAATTCTATCGTTGGGTCTTCGAACCTCTTCAGATAGCGGGCCATCCGTCATTCAATTACGAACTCTTTCTCCGCTTCGCAGACGAACTCAACCGGATGGGAGCCGAAGTGAAGTGATCGCTCGTTTTTTGAACACGGTCTGGCGGCTCGACAAATAGCGTGGAAGGAAGAACCTCGAGTGAACGATAATTTCGGAAAACCTCCCCATTAAACATTGTTTGCAGGAGATTGGAATTGTACTTATCGTCTGAGAAACTTTTTCAAATATCATCTATTTTAGTGATTGTGGATATTCTGAGTGATTCGTACGAGTCAGAATGAAGATAATGCAAAATGAAATTCTGATTATCTGTCCATTCAAATATTTCGCTTGATTAAACTGTCGCTTGCTGATTCGAGCAGCATTGGAGTGTTTGTTAGCAAGGGCATGGACCCCCTTGGACTTACTGTTAATTATTAATTCCAATTCAAACTGCATCAATATAAAATTAATTTAATGGTCACTCAACTGTGTTAAACCATTTTGTTAATTTAATAAAATTTTGTCTTCCAAAATTTTTATTTTTCATTTTAACTTTTATTATGTTTCACTAAGAGAGTAAAGCTTACAGCTACTATATTTAAGTGATTTGAAATCAAAATGCTATTTTTTAAAATTAAAATAAGTAATCTGGCTCTAGAATTCACTAGAAGCAACAAATCATCGAACCAATCTTGTAGCAATTACAATCAATTTCTGAAATCGGTAATTATGTTAAAAGTTTTTTAATAAAAAAACTTGGGTCGAAAGATGGGAAGTTAACACTGACATTGACTGCCTTGTCACTCATATTTGCTTGATATCGAAAGTTCCCAGTCAAGGTAAAATTGGATACGAATAGAGCAAGCATATTTTTAGTTTATATGACCTTGCTTTAACCACTGTTCTCAGCGCGTGAATCCTCTGTGATACATATATACTGTATAATGACATTCTTATGATTCATATATACTGTATAATTACATTTTTATGATTCATATATATGTGGGTTAAATCCTAGTATACGGTACCCCTTTGGCCCCATTTTGAAAACTGTCGCCAAGCATCTAAATAAATTAATAGGAACCATAGCTTAAGCAACCAACCAATGAGCGTCCGTGGCAGAAATGATGTCACGGCTTCTCGGTATAAAGCCGCCAAATCAAGGGGTACCGTATACTAGGATTAAACCGTTGACTGCCTTGTCAGTTCCATTCGTGTGATAACAAATGTTCCGAGTAAGGTAGAATAATTGATGTTAATAGAACAAGCTTATGTTTAGTTTTATCTCCTTATTTTAACATGTTTATCAGCGCGTGAATCGTATGCGATTCACATAAATTGTATAATTAGATTTTTTTCTCTACTATTTACTGAGCAGATAAATAAACATCTTATTAGATAGTGGCCCGGAATACGAGATCAATCATAGCAACGAACTTGTTACATTAAAATTGAAAAATAAATGCATAATAATAATATAGTAATTTGAAAATTAATTAGTGCAAGTTAGTGTATTTCCCCTTAAAAATCGTAATATGAATATTAGTTAAGATCTGAAATTAACATAGCGCATTTCGTACTAGGATCAATATAAGATGTGTGATATTTTCCAGTGGTTCTCGACATGGGTTTTGCAATTTGCAATTGACATTCATTCAAGTAGCAGTATATGATTTGACTTTAGAGTTGTCAGATTATTTTGATATCATTAAAATAATGAACAACGTTGTGCTCACGCATTTTATTTTAGAATTGCGGAAACTACTAGTAAATTTGTTTTTCAACTGGTCGAAATATGAGATATCCATATGAAATAAATTGCTGATTTGTTCAATACAACGTGAAGTAATTGTGTAGATGAAAATATTCTTATCCATATAATTACTTTTTATTCCATATACGATTCTCGAAATATAAAATAAAATTTATACTAATAACCACGATAAAAACTAAGGTTGGATTTTCTAAAGCGATTAAAATTTTTAGATTACCAACGATCCAGACGGAGCAAGTTGTGAGCATGGGATTTGTTAATGTTTGCCATACGTTTCGTCACTTCCTAATACGTTTCCTAATACGTACGTTGGTATTCATTGAAAATGTTCAACGTTTTTCGATATCAGGTACCAGAACGTGATTAGATTGAGAAAATTTCTAGATAATTGGATGCCGTACACTAAACTGTATGCTCTACTAGTTTTGAATTTGTGTCTGTGAAAAATACCAATCCCGTCTTGATAAGCTGATTATGTATCAAGACCGACTGAAAATACCAAATGGATCAAATCAAAGCAGTTTTCTTTGACGTTTCAATGTTCGAGGGATTCTAGTCAAGATTTTGGTTTATACTGTATCTAATTAATAAATTTTGATTAATACTGTATTAATATAATCCATATAATCCATATGTAAGTCAATAATCCACAAAAATAATACACTAAAGACATATATTAATACAAAATACAGTATAAATCAAAGGGTTCACAGGAATTTACCAGCACCGTGGGATGAAGATAGCTACCGAAATTTGTCAGAACAAGCTACTTTGATTTAATTCATCGATAAATTTCCCAGTGATTCTTCCCTGTGAATTTCAGAAGCATCACAGGAATTTTAAAAAAAATGTTTGCTTATTCATGATACAAGACATCAGCCGCTTACAGATAAATCTCGAACACATATCAGAACCTTTTTTTAGAGTTACTTTATTTTTGAAGATATCATTGAGGTAATTTCTTACCCGAAATAAAATTTATGAAGTCTGACTTTTTAAATATACAAGTACACTAAATCAAGAAAAAAATAGGTGAAATAAAAATTATTAAAATAAAAATTCGATTTTAAATTGCAAATGTTGATATACCATATCAAAATCTGTGGAAAACATATTTGAAATTGAAATTTAATGCCCAAAAAATTAATTAAAAAAAGCATCGTTTATATAAATACGAAAAGTTATCTTTAAATTAAATTTGGGCATTACAATTTATAAATGTTGAAGACAATTTTTAAATTAATAAAAAAATAAATTTTAAATTCATAATCAATATATTGAAATTCTGATGGGTTCAGTGTCTATTGTAAATATGCTCGAAAAAACTAACATAATTTTTTATTATTGGTATATAGTATATAAAAGAAGTTTTATAAGAAATATGGAGAAGCATTTTGAAAATATACGTTAAAGCTATTCATTCTTTGCATGGTCATAATTATAGAAAGGCCAGTCAGCATTGAGATTTGTTTGATAATATGTGAATTTTAAGAAATTCCTAATTATCTTGAACATTCATTTATTCTTAAAAAGTATCTATAGTATATTTAACATGTTGGGCGTTACATTAGTGAATATATGATCCCAATTTTTTATATACACTGAGTCGTAAAATAGCGATATTATCATTAATTAACCTAAAGAATACATGAAATAAAAAAAGATAATTTTACAATGGAACAGTAACTCACAAATTTGATACGTATGAGATTCGTGTCAAATTCTCATTTTATTTTGGAATTTTTATTAAATGAGGAATTATTGTCCTCATTTTATTTCGGAAGGTAAATTCATAGAAATTCCAATAATTTCCTGTTAAAAGTGCTTAATTGCCATTGTAACTATTAAGATATCTATAAAGAAAGATGAAGTTTATATGTCTGTATTGGGTAGTTATTAATGCTGTACTGGGTATTTAATCTTCAGTTCTTTTTATTTTTACTCAATTTACCATCAAAAGAATAATCATGGCTGAAGTCTTTTATATTTCTTATCTTAATTTCTTATTTCTGTACTCTTGATATATTTTTAAAAATTTTAATAATAATATGTTGGGAAATTTTATGACCTTTTTATGATAATTCATAAAGAAGAAATACAAATTAATATTTAAAAATACACAGAAATCCTCGCTTAATGCGACCACTTCAGGTGAAATATTTTGAAAACATTCATTAATAAATATTCCCAATCGTATTTATAATATTTATTTTTATCATATTATGGAAAAGAGAAAACACCTACCCCCAGATTATCAATATTTTATTTAAAACATAACTTTAAAATATTAATTTTTCCTCATTTACAATTATTTCTAAATACCTCATTTTATATTCTGTTTGTAATTGCATAGCTTTTTAAAAGTCGGTGAACAGTGCTGTAGGCACAGGTTTTCAAAATATGAAGTGCTACCACATTTTTGTTTAAGTATTAGATTGTCTTTAACATACTTGTTCCCATCAGAATAATAGTTTATTGCTTAATATTAATCCCATATTGTTCAAGGATTTGTGAAAGTTTGAAGATACTATGAAGTGTCCGACACCATTAGGTTTATTTTTTGTAAGTAAGATTTCATATCTGTTAAAAAATTTGATTTCTATACTCAAATCATTTTTTTAATGTCAGAACATGATGTTGTTTTGGGATAAGGTTTTGGCGTCAGCAGAAATTAGTAGACTAAAAATTAAAAAAAATTATCCACACGAGCATCTAAAAAAATCAGCTTTTAATAACGTGTTCTCATTGCATTTACCAAAGATCTGTTGAAAAAATAAGTTAATGACTACATCGAATAAAACCTAAAAAAATGTCATTTTGAGCACGTGATTACATGAAATGAAATAAATAGGAAATGTGATTTTTTAAAACAATGAATACGACACCAAGTTTTTTCAGATCGTTTGCAATGCTAAAGCCACTCATTCAATGAAACAACTGAAATGAATAAAAATATCATTTAACTTGAACGAGCGCTTGGTGCTTGGCCATTCAATAAATAATGTTCTGACTCGATACATTAAAATATACATTACGGATTTCATTTTAATCTTTTTTATATGCATTTTACTTTCATATTTGGATCTACGGCAGTAATCATTTAAGTATTAAAGTTTTTAAGCCAGACGTGACAGTTTTGTTTTCTCTTGAATATGTTCGCTGCCATAAATGATGCCAGTTATTTGAACCACTATCTAATAAGATGCTTATTTGCTGTTTTATGTTTGTAAAAGAAAAAGAATACTTATTCAGATAGCATGTATGAATCAAAAGCAGTTTACGTGCACAGAAATGTGTTAAAATAAAGTGATATAAACTAAACTTGTTTTACTCTCATCAAATTTTATATTGACTTAGAACTTTAGCTGTCAAGAGAATTGAAGTCAACCTGTTCAACAAACTGACCATTCATAGGAAAGAATATGAATTATTCTAAAGGGAAATTTCTATATATATTAGGTTCTAATGCCGGTTCATAATGAAAGATTGGTGGTGCATTATGTATTTCAGTTTTGGGAGCATTAACATTATGCATAGCTACATTATATTAAAAGAACATTTCACTGTATATTTGATCATGTTCTGTTGGAATAAAAAGTTTTCATAGTATGAAGTTAACCGTAATTGAATTAAATGGAGTTATTATAGAAATCTAATAATGTATGTTAAAAGCTAGGAAATTTCAATAACACTTTTCGGAGAAATAATACTTTCGGTAAAAGTCTTATGGAGAGTTTCGATTAATTCCTACCATCAAATTTATTAAGAACGAATATAACAGTAACATTACCGAAACGTCATTGCAACAAATTCGGCAAAAGAGGAAAATCGGATGCAGGCATTTAAATTTTATTTTATTCTTTTTACGCAACTTGCATTTTTTTAAATCTTTAATGAGTGATAAGAAGTTATCGGCAACTGATGACATCCTAAAAAAACTTGACGTCATTTATTACATATCAGAGCCTTATTCCCATCCAGTAGAGCATTTAACAGCTAATAAAAATCTGGAAGACGTGAAAAATTCTTTAATCGACCTGGAGCAAGCTTTAAAGAAAATATAATCGTATATCTTTTCAACCGTGACACACATTTTGCATGTCTTATGCCCAACAACACAAAAAAAAAATCTGCTGAAAGCATCAGCATTACATACCTTATGCCACGAGGGGTATAAGCATCCCCCCCAACAAAGAGCTTCTTCCCTCCCACCACTGGGGCCCTACACCCCTTTTTTAGATAAAACTGCCGGGCCTGGGGCGTACCGTCTTTCAACCGTAAGCCCGGAATCGATCGCCGATAAGAAGCGCCCCTTTTGTTGCCACGATCGACATCTTTATGACGCCCCCCCTTCTGCATTTTTTACGGTTATGATTATTTCTATCTTCGTCATGATTTTTTTTACTTATTATTTCTCTATCTTCTAAGGGTATAGTTAACTTTTGAGAATATTAGGAGACCAGATTGGACAGGTATTAGTTTTTATTCACCCCACCCTCTCTACTTTTTTTGTCACTCCTCTTTCTTACTTTGTCATTTTCGGATAACACCTGAGGGCGTCAAGGAATTATTAATTTTCCGGTCGTGTTCTTCTTAGATCGCCATTTTTTTCTTTTATTTTTCAACTCTACTTTTTTTATGTGTATCATTTTATTCTGTTGCAGTAATAGATGGTTTTTATGGAGTTGCACTAAATGACTGACTTTCCAAAAATGATTTTCTCCAGTGGAATGTGATTTTTGAACTTGTGAATGTGTGACGGCGAATTTTAGGAATTATTTCATATGAGAATTGACTATTCTATGACCAAACGGATAACTTTTTTCTAATTACTCTATATCGAATGCTCTGCATTGTATATAATAGGCTACAGAAATTTATATAATTTATGCCTCTTTTTTTTAGCCGATTGCATTCAAAATTTGATAGTTATTTTCCCTTTTTAGCTTTCAGATACACATATTAAGTTTCACTTATGCGACAGGTTACTCCCACCGATTGAAAAGTTTCAGGTATTGTGGTTGATTATCACCACCCTGGTGGATACAGAAATAATGGAGGTCGGCTACCTCTTACCGATGACAGGACATGCTCCCCACGGAAAGTGTTGTGTTGGGGTCGGTTATGGCTCTTAGAATTCAACTTTAATTCCCGATAATGCTGTCGTGGCTGTCCAGCAATTCTAATTTAATCTGAATGTCTTTAATTAGGTGGGGAGGACTAACCAGAGTGCTTATATGACATATGTATTGTTTTGATTCATATTCACAAATAATTAGACAGATGGGAGGCATTCAACTCTTTGGTAGATTTGGTTTATTTAGCACTACCATCAATTTTCATAACTTAACCAAATAAAATCTATTTAAATTTAAGAATTATGTGAACGCAAATGCTTGCTAATGCAAAAAGTCAAATGCAGTGTTTACTTTGTGGATTACATCCGAAATTTGGCACGCATTTGTGATCTTAGTATAAAGACAGCAGACTAAATCTTAGCTATCTAGGTCAAGAAATGAAAGCTTGAAAATGTATCAGAGTCCATAAATCAGTAATTTGAGATTTACATAGCTTTTGAACGTTTAGTTTTACATAAGTTGATATAAGAAATTTTCATCTGAACTTTCTTCGGGATGTTCGTCTAGTGTAAAGAACCCAGTGTTAAGGTCTAAACCTGAGATCTTAACAGATATGAAACAGATAAAATCTTCAGATAAAATATTAACAGAGGAAATCTTCTAAAGATATGAAACCAAATTCCCCTAACTATCGTTTGTGCATACGAACTTAGTAAATGAACATATAGCTTTGTTTTTCTAGTAATTTGCGCTTAAAGTTCTATAAATTTTGGCATTTAATCCTTTAACTAAAAGTGAAAATATATCGCCTTAAAAATATTTCTCAAATCTATTGCTAACAATATAATTAAAAAACCTCAACAGTACATGTGAGCTTATGAGTGTTTAATCCTATTCCATGATATCACTTAATTTAACTAATGATTTTTTATTACATTCCGTAATTTAAATTTTTAATAATCTTCTATAATTAAGAGAATAATTATTTTAAAATTGAAAATCGGGCCAATACTATTCTGAAAACTCTGAGTGTTATCACACTAGTCTGTGTACATATTCGCCATCAAGGAAAGGATCTCAAAAAATGTGTTGCCAATTTGGAAGTTTTTGAATTTGCATATATATATATATATATATATACTGTGAATTGTAAAAGAATATTACCATAATATTACATGAATTAAATAACTACTAACCACTTGACGTACGAATTTAAATTTCTAATTAAATGACACATCCTATTTTGGCCATTTATTGCTATTTTATTTATTTTTATTATATAAGGAGCATTTGGAATATTAAACCGTTTTGAATTGACTTTTGTGTGTTTAAATACTTAATTCTGTGACTTAATTGCAGACTTGAATATAAAAATACAGTAATTCGATGCGCGTGCAGTAGTTCTTTGTATGCGAAGGGGTTAAGAACAGAATTTAACAATTATGTAAATGTCAATTGCATGAAATAGACTAATTCAATTTAAATTCTAGTTTAAATGTTTTCTGTATTTATTCTATTATTATATAGTTTTAAAATAAAATTGAATGGTACAGATAACAATATTTGAATGCTCACAAATGTGATAATTAACTATTTCTAAAATTTCAGGCCTGACAGTTTGAAAGAATCAAGCAATCAAACAAGTTCATACTGGATTCTCTGCAGTTTCTGGTTACAAAAGGTATTTATATCCTTAATATAATACCTTTTAAAAATTTATTCATATATTTTATTTCTGCACAAGAATTCGAATGTTTTAAATGATTATTAAATGAGTATTAATAATAAGTATTAATGAGTATTAATTATTATAATGAGTATTTATAATTATTAAAAATATTTATTTACTACATTTAATTATAAAAAAATGATAGCATATGTAAATAAAGTAATAGAAAGGACAACCGAGCAAAGTATTAACCTCTAAATATTCTTTGAATTAGACGAAACAACTTTTGAAGAGATCTATTTAATATCAACTTAAATATTACAATTTTAATAATATTGCAATCGTAATTAAATCTACACATATATATAAATTCATATTTATTTCATTTATTCATCATCATGCATTTCATTGTATTGGATGTTCTTAAAACTGATTGTAAATTACTTATTTATAAACATTGCATTACATATTACATACAAATAAAAGAAATTCTTATTTTGAATTAATCTTTCGGGCGCAATCATAGGATTCAAAGTAATTAATTGCTAAAAAACATCATTCATATGTTTGAGTATAAAACAATTGCATTCAATAAACGGCTTCATATAAATAAAAGGGCATTAAATGAAAACTAATTTTCTCCTAACTCAATATTCAAATAATCCACAGCAATTCGGAAAAATAAAAAATTTAAAGAATCCAATAGAATCATTTCGCATCGCATTCCTTGACAAAACACATTAAGGAAGATGTTTTTTTCTTCCTCAAAATGGCTCGGCGAAACAAAATCAATTCCAACGTAAATTATAAATTATTTTTCTTCCTGTCCTCCGAGTTTTGCATTTTCCGATAGCTTTATTCGCCGAACATTTAACGAGGGACGAAATTTACTGAGATTTGTTTCCGATTCAAAGAATTTCCGAAGAAAGTTCTCTCTCCCATTGAGAAAAATGGCAGACGATTATATTTCTTAGGGTAAATGGAAAATTACAGTTTCTGAGAGTTTAGGTGGGCGTGAATGGCAACGTGGAAACTTCTAGTGTTTAGGTAAATTCGATTTGTCACGTTCTGTTCAAATTGCAGGTTCGGAGAAACAAATTGGAAGGAAAATTCTCGAACTATCGAAGGAGGTATTTGGCGTAATCGAATGATTTGTCGATTCCAACTGTAACTCGACTAATTTTAATGGACCTAGTCTCACGTGATAGCATCTCTTAAGTGCACAGCAAAGCCAGTGAAACTAAAAAGTGAGACAGAAACAATATAATTTCATGCGGTATAAATTATTGGATATCAAATATTTGCAAGAGCTTTCTAACTCAAAGATTCAAAATTTTAAAAAAACAGTGCTTATTGTTATATCGACCAAGAAGCATCTGTTTTGAAATTATGCATATTGTGAAGTATTTATTCTATATGAATTATACTATTGAACTGCATTTTTCTCCTTCTTCTGCAAATTTTATTTATTTTCATAGTTGCTTTAAAAGAATTTTTATTTTTCTAATGATTGAAATTTTGTTAAATTATCCTGGTTTGCATTCTAATAGTGTACAACATTAATAACCCCCTTTATCCTGCATATATTGCGATTGTACATATTGCACAGGGTATAATCGTCACTTCAGATTATATAAAAAGGATGATAAAAGGTTTTTCTTTTAAAACTTTCTTTATATAAATAAACTTATCTTATATAAAATCTTTTTCAGAAATAATATAAATTGCTAAAATTGTTTCATAATCTATCATAGATTTAGAATAAGATAATCATAATATTTAATAATCATATTAATCATAATAAGATAATCATAAGTTTGAAAAGTTTAGAATAGAAATTATTTTTCTTAAGTACTTTTATTTCTTAGAGCTATATACTTGATTCATTGTACCTGAAACGAAATTTTACTTTATCCTTCCATGTTTGACCATCTTAATTTTTATCTCTATTGTCCTTATTTTTTAAGATTTCAAAAAATAATCTAATATTTAAATTTAATGTAAGATATTTTGATTTTTGGAAAGGTTGGGATTCAAAGGAAATGAATTCATTTCTTTCTTCTCCATCTCAAAAATTTATGTGAAAAAAGGTACACTTCCATTTTACTTAAGAAAAAATGTTAACAATTTTGTAGAAAATAATTCCTTGCAGTTATTATTTACTTATTGGAGGTGAAAATTTTTCTCAGAAATATTTCTTTAGTATAAGTTACGTTGTTTTGCACATTTTGTTATATATTCAAATATATAGAATAAATTAAACTTAGTTTTATATTAACTGATCTGAATTTGCTCATGTAATATTTGAATTTAAGGATGAATGAAAAACCGCGTAGGTTTATTTCTTGCTTTTTAGGTTGTCTTGAGTTGAAAAAAACTTTTATTATAGAAGGCGGACATGTTGGAAAATTAGGAAAAATATGCAAATTGATAGGATTACTTTTCATGCTGCATTAAATTACTTGGGAGAATTTCAATCATTTGTTTCATTTATCATGTTATAAAGTTCAGTTAGCAAATTGATATTTTAAAAAAATGACATTTTAATTTTTATTATAGTGTTTACTATTTCCTATTCATTACATAAACTTATGATTAAATGTTTTTGAAAATATTTTGGATGGCTTATGCACATGTTGCGATATCATATTTTTAAATGAAGTGTTACGGATGAAAATATGGCACATTTTATGGATTTACGAATTCAGTTTGCGTATAAATGAATTGTGTTAATATTTTATACCAGAGAAAGGTGCATGAATGTTCGAATTTCTTCTTATTTATATTTTACGGTTTCTCCAAGTACCATATATATAAATTATACACACAAAATCTAGATGAAACTGGAACAGGTTGATAACAATTTTTATTGCGAATTTTATATGAAAACATGGTTTGGCTTGAGGTTTTTGAAAAATATCAAAAAGATTTTGTGATTCTTTATTTAAAAAAACAATTTCATATATTCTAATTTACAAGTACAAAACAGAATCCAGAATTGTAACAACGCTTTTTGTAGTTAAAATGTTTATTTACGAGGTATAACATATCCGAACTTATTCAGAAATTTCATTCTTTTATAATCTCTTATAGTAGATAAATTAATAAAAGAAAATGATCTCAATTTAATATAACCATTAATTTAATGAAGATAGGAAACAAAAAAGGAATTTCAAATGCAAAATATTCAATTTAAAGGTTTATGAAAAATCAATGATCACTCCCAACAAAGTCTCTTCAACTATAATAAGCTCTAAATGAGTTTATATTTTGCCCCCGGTCAAGTAATTTATATTCCGGTATTTTGACATTTTTGCTAAAACCGAATTCAATTTTCGAATTATGTAAATGAAGGAAGTTATTAGATTGAATACAATTTCTTAGCGTTATTCTATTTCTCCTTCAAAATTCTTTTAATAATATACTTTTGAAGTTTAACAGCTGAAATTTTTTTCTATAAAAATTTAGCCATCATGAAATGTATAAAGCTTATATATTTTTATTTAAATATATTCGAAGCAATTTTAGATTTTAAAGCGGGAAATGTAAAAAATATAGCAATATATATATTTTCTTATATAATTCATATCAAATTTTGATTTGATAATTATCCTTATAACTTCAGATTATTTTCAATTGATTTTAATATTCTGTTGATGAAAATTTCTCATCGCAATTTATGTACTCAAATTAAATTTTTAATTATTTTGTTTCATTACGTTTAACTTAATTTTATGACAAAGTGTCACTGAATTGAAATATATAATATTTAGCTGAATGTTTTCGAAAATCGTTTAGTAAAATTTATGAAAAAAAGGTGTTATCTTTCAAGGCAAGTTTTCAAGAAATCTAACATTTTGGGATTTTTAATTTTTTAAAAATATTATAATTGATAATCATTTTTTTGTTAAATTAGTATTTTGTTTAATTTTTATGGATAATTAATATCAATTTTTTGAATTAGATATTGTTCTATGGATAAAGAGATATCTTCTATATATCTTTTAAAATGTTGCATTACATTTATTTAAATTTAAAATAATTTTGCAAATAAGTAATTTCTAGTGTGAGATTTTATAGGGAAAAAGAAATTCCAAATGTGTTTTATTGTTCTTAGGATATCAAATATTTATTATTCATTAATAGTCGTTAGAATAATATTTTGATTACTGAATTTCTTCTTAATATATCAAAATTATTTCCCTGAATTATATATAATTCAGATATGCGTATATTTAAAAATATAAAGAAAACAAATTTGAAATCCAAATATTTAATGTAAAATAACTTGGGTTGATAATTCGACAGGTCTCTATATTATTTGCAAAGCGAAATATTTTTCAAACAATTTTATTATAGAACAAGGAAGCAATTATAACAAGAAATTTGTAAGGAATTGTTTTTACAAGAATGCTTGAATAAAAACATAAAAAAATGTGAAAAAATCATTATGAAAATATTTAGAAAGCACATTTGAATTATTTCACTCAAATATAGAATTTTAATTTCTCTAGTGTTTGCTCTCAAACAATTTGAGTTTTGAATTAAATTTCTGAATTTTCCTTTCTAATGAAAATTGTTCATTTTTTTTATCAAACCAAAAAAATTTGTAATAAATGAGCATAATTGGTTTTAATTATAGATATTTAATAATTGATATTTCGGTCATATTAATAATTAGGAATTACATCACCTGTTTTATTAAAAGAATTATTTTATTTGCTATGAGAGAGAAATACTTTTATCGATTTTTTTCTTATATATATATATATATATCGAAATCAATATCTTAGAAAGTCAATTTTTATTTGATTTTCTGATTTAATTAACTATCTTTGAACGCGTTTTTTAAATGCGTTCTTATAAAATGTATTATATATATTCCTTTTTTTTAAATACTTTTTTAACTGTAGCAATAATTCATGGCTGTAACCATAAACCTGCTTTGGTTCGTCAGATTATAATCACGTAATATTTTTCCATTGTTCACTTCCTTTTATGTTTACTCCTTTATATGCATGCTTAATAAATTTTCAATTACATGAAATTTAATACTATGCATTTTCAAAAATATTTTTTACTAAAGTTGATAAAATTTACTTAATGAATATTTCGTGAAATATAAACTTACGATAGTTTCAAAGTGATAATGGATTTGCTTTGCTATCCATTATCACTATTTTTCAACTATTTTCTTATTGTATTTTAATGTTCCACCAATAAGTATCAGATTTCTTATGTTTTAGACGTCTAGACTAGGAAACAATTTTAAGAAACCTTTTTGTTTTAAAAAAATTTAGAAAATATTGACAATTTTTTTTTATATTATCGTAAAATTTGTAGCGCTCTTTTGCTTAACAAATGCGATTTTGCAAAAATTATTTATTCAGAGATTTCAATTAAAAAATTAAATATTAGCTTTACATACTAATAACCTGATTTTTTTTAGTTTCAAAGTAATTACTGTAGAAAATCACCACTGCATGCAATTTTGAAAAAATATTTTCTTTTGCGAATTTCGATTCGCGACTTCAAATTTCATTATTAAGTTCACTTTTTCTACCTTTTAAAAATTAAAAATTTTAAGCTATCCATTTTGTATAAATAGAATAATTTTATCAATACTGAAAATCTTAAATGCCTTTTCAATGAAACTACGACAAACTCACGTGATCTACGTTATTTTTTCTATCCCTTTAGTTAAATGTCATTGATTGAATACCCTAGGTGGGTGTTTTGCTCATTAATGAAACTTGCCCAGATACAGTTAGGGTTTGGGGAGGGGAGGGGGGATTCTTACAAATCTGCAAAAAAAAATATTTGCTTAGTAGCAATCAGCTAAGTAGGATCTATTTTTGACTGAATTATCCATTGAACTCAGATTTACGTGTTTTTAAGGGGAGGGGGGAAGGTATAAAAAGTATTTTTCTTTGGTAAATAAATTCACTCATTTCAGTATTTTGATTTACTTAATCTATAATTATCGTAATAATGGAGCATTAAAATAAAACTTTATTCCAGCAAAATAAACTGAAATCAGATGCTATTAACTTAATGAAGTAATATTAACATTTTCAATACGTAAAATTTTTTGTAAGCCTATTTGTTGTATCTGTTGTAAAAGCGTATATTACCAGTATTCTTAGAAGCGAATAAAAATTTTACATGAAGAAAAACCTATTTAATTTGAAATTGAGAATATATTCATTTGACTGAAGATTGATTTTAATTGTTTTATTAAAAAATTTTAAACGTTTTTGTTTCTTGACTTTGCTTCCATTTTAAAGTTGCTCACATTAAACTACAAATAATTGCTTGAATTAAGCCGAAAAAAATTGAGTTGACTATTGTCCTTAACAAAAGTAATAGTTCAAAAAACTAAATTGTCTTAATCATAGAGAATTTACAGATTACCAATTTTTTGTATAATTTATTGAATTAGCTAATAAAGGCATGTCGATAATACATCATAATATCAGAGCGAATAGTAGAAAAGATCAAAAGATAGGGCCAGAAAAATGAAAATCCATAAATAGGTTTTTTTTAAAGCTTTTGTCTCTGAGAAGAAATTCCAATACCATTATCAATATATTAAAAAAAGGTATAAATGGTGCCATCAATATATAAAAAAATTTAATTAGGGGGTTATTAAATTAAAGATAATGTTAATTCTGAAAAAAAATGTATCCTTTCACTTCAGTAAAATGATGGTAATTATACTACATACAGTGTATATGGAATTACATACAGTGCTTGTTATGTAAAACCAAATTTTTATTTAAAAATTTAAATTGATATCTGTATCATTTTTTAAAATGATTCTACTTTAGTTCTTGCAGTTTGCACTTGTTTGTACAAATGTATTAGGATAGATTTGAAAAAAAATTCGAAACGCCCAACGTACAAGCTTTGATTTGTTTTCTCAAATGTATATCTGTTTATATATCTATTATTTGCTTGAACTAATAGAGATGCCCCTTAGTTGTAATTATTTTGTTTCTGACTATGATCTCACTCTGGACAATGACTTACTGAGATGCCAGGATTTTTAATTTAAAACAGTGTTGCACAGTTTGAATATGAAATAGGATAATGAAATACTCAAGAAAAACACGCTAAGGACAAAAGCTTTCAGTAACAATGGCATCAAGCATACGAGTCAATTGTTCTTTAGCAAGAGGTCCATAGTTTTTTGAAACAAATTTTGTTTTAACATACTAGCTATTTTAAAATTTGATAAAAATTACTTACAATTCTGTGTGTATTTGAAAATTATTATTAATAATGATATTTAATACAAACCTATAATTTATCTTATTATCTCAACCTATAGGTTATTACTTCTCAAAGTGCTAATATGGGAGTTTCCGGAGTTCTTGCATTTTATTATAGTGTAACTAAGAACGTTTTATTGTGCAAGTTACATCATTTCTTTTGCTTCTGATTAAATGTTTTATGCCAAGAGTATCATTATTATAGTTTTTATTGGTCCTTTATTTCTTATCCTTAATGGGGGTTGCAATTCCACTTAGTTCAACTACCGTGCTATTTCCATGACTCCAGAATTCGTGATAAGAGAATTATGGCCTTGTCTTTCAGTCAGGAACCTGTATAAGTAAAACTTGATTAAGATGTCCGGAACATAACACGGGCGAAAATAAAACCTTATCTTTTATTACTGAATAAAGAATTAATAACAGCTTACTATCATTTGGAAGACAAAATATTGCGTTTCATTATGTTAAGTCTTAGGATCAGTAGAAATGTTGACAAACAAAGAGTTTTCAACTGAACTTTTTTTATAAAGTAGAATTAATACATGGGCATTAATTACGTACTATGGATAATATAATATAATAGACAATAATTATGTATTGCGGATAATATT